>CM051239.1:377282908-377535408 GCA_027917425.1 Gastrophryne carolinensis
TGTGTGATTAAAGTCTGTTTTTGAACACATATCCAGCCCCAGCAACCAAACGCTTTTATTGTGATTTTTTTTCATTTATTTTTTATGCAGAATTGTATGTGCAGGCATTGCAGTGTCATTGTCACAGTGTTAAAACAATGTCATTCAATATGTTTTCTCTCTGGTGCTGGTGTATATGTGTTTAGAAAAAGACTTTTATCACATAGCATCTGGCGCTCGACACTAGAGCGCCCAGTTTTAGAGCGCTGACACTGGTTGTGTGTAGTTTTTCCTTACCTTTCCTTTTTCCCTACCTATTGTTTGCTGCAGCGTTGTCCTGTTGTTAGATGTAGCGTAGTCGCTTTGACCTCGGAACACCACCTAGCATTCTCGATTGGCTCTGCATTTAATCAGGGAGAGTGCTTCTACAGCGCCCACCACACATCACATTTATCACTGCTGGACAGGATACTACAGTGTCACTTGTCCAGCCACTAAGCTCAGCTCAGACACCCGCTTGCAGCGACCACTTGCGGACGCTCTAAGCACCGCTACATAGACGCTCACATGGTGATACGTGGCGCTAGTCTTAAATTAGCCTCCCTATATTTTACTATAATGTCATGACTATTGCACACATACTGTAACTGTCCAAGTGAAAACCACTAGCTAAATTAGAGGATTGCTCACCAACAATTATCAAAGTAATTCATATTTATTAGGAAATAGGCAAATATTACAAAAAAACAAAAGGCTGACACACACCTCAGAACTGTAGGTGGGCAATAGTGGATAAATAGTATGGAACGCAACACTGTCCAGCGTAATCAATTAATCTCACCAAACACAATACATACATACAAGTGCAAGAACTGCAGTGTTAAAGTGCCTACAGGGAAATGTGCTTAAAGCGGACCTGCACTCTAAATAATAGTCTATCTTATATGTTTCCCACACCCTGTACATACAGATTGCTCACATTAAAAATCATCCTACCTGCATCTACTGCATGTTATGAGCCTTTAAACGTCTAAGATGGCGGCTCATGGAGCATCAGGCAGCCTGCAAACAGGAAGTGTCTCGCTCTGCTTTCTGGTATTGCTGTCCTTTCCCTGACCCCAGCTCTGCTCTGTCTGTGCAAAGCACAGCTATAACCCCGCCCCCTGTACTTTATCCTGCTCTTCTCTCCTCAGTAGGTGTGATGCTTCTGAGTCAAGATGGCGACGCCCGTATCCTACGGTCCTGAACAGAGCTGCAGCCCAGTGGGGGAAAGATTAATAAGTAAGTGACTTAAAACTTAAAATATATTTATTTTAGATTCTGGGGAATAGTTTCTTAAGGGTCTGGGCTTTTCATTAAATCATGGTGAAGGTCCGGTTTAAAATGTGATCGCATATAATATAAAAGCAAGAAGGAATCATAATATCATTATAATAGGTTATTTGGGTTCCCTCATGCTTAATATTGGTTCTGAAGAAAAAACACCTAGAGGCCGATTCATTAATAGCGCCAGGTAGCGACAGATGAGCGACAGTAGCGTTATTTTCACAGCGCCCGCTAGTATTCGCTGTGCTTGGCCGTTGTTCGGCTGTTGACAGCGACTCAGTCGGTGTGCGGTAATGTTGAATACGGGGTTAGGAGTCGCTGTTTGACAGGTTCCGCGCTGTATGGGAGCGCATGACAGCGAACGGCCATAGCGAACGGCTCCCAGCATATTCATTAACAAATCACGCTCCAAAAATTCCCGCGCTGTGAAATGCTTTGTTTAAACCCCAGAGCGCTGGCGGCGATGGGTTAAAAGTAGTTTTTTAACCCCCAAACAACCATATTTTTAGAAAAAAAAAAAAAACATGCTTTTCAAAACATTTTGTAATATGAATACATTAATATCAGACCTGTAATATCAATTCTGCACAATTTGTTTTTTTTTTACCTTAACATTGCAGAAGTGGTCACAAAATTTTTGACATTTAAAAAAAAAAAAAAAAAAAAATTATTAGCAATTAATTATGAATATTTAAAGATTTCTCTATTGAAATGCATTGGAGAGCGCCAGGTAGCGAGAGGTCATACCTGTCGCTGTTCAAGGTCGCTCGCTGGGGCTGTGGGCTGAGGCTGGAATAATGATGAATGATTCGCTATCTGGCGCTCTGTCAGTCGCTAAGCAGGATCGGCTTGATAAATGTGTGATTGTGGAGGGGAGACGGCGTTCTCGTGGCGGTGAGCGTCATTACCGTTCGCTCACCATTCACTACCTGGCGCTATCCCTTGTTAAATAAGGGCCCTAGTGTTCTCGATTGGCTCTGCAGTGAATCAGGGAGAGCGCTTCTACAGCGCCCACCACACATCACGTTCATCAATGCTGGACAGAATAGTACAGCTCCACTTGTCCGGTCGTTAAGCTAGGTTACAGCACCCGACACCCGCAGAGATGCTAGATGCTCACATGGCAATACATGGTGCTAGTCTTAAATTTCACATTGGGTTTATGGTCACAGACAGCAAATGGAAAGTTACTAAGGCCCTTATTCATCAAGCGATAGCGCCAGGTAGTGTCCGACGAGCGCCAGGTAGCGGCAGCTAACGGCGACTACCGACTCAAGTACGCCCGGCGGCGGTCACAATGACTCATTTATCAAGCAAAATGAGGCTAGCGCCGGCGAGAGCGACGGCTAGCGCGGCATTCATCATGAAGCCGCCTGGACCGAACAGCGCCGCTGCAAATTCCCTCACAGCGCCAGGTATGAGCTGTCGCTCCCTGGCGATGTCCAATGCATTTCAATGGAGCAATCTATAATAATTCATGATTAATTGGTATTAATTTTTTTTTTTTTTTTTTTAATGTCAAAAATTCGGAGACCACTTCTGCAATGTTAGGATTTATTTTTAAGTCAAAAAAAAAAAAATATGTGCAGAATTGATCTAACAGGTCTGAGATTAATGTATTCATATTACAAAATGATTCTAAAAACATGTATAATGTTAAATTCAAAAAATATGGTTGTTTAGGGGTTAAAAACTAGTTAATACACATCGCCGCCAGCGCTCTGGGGTTTAAACAAGGAATGGACAGCGACAGCACATTCGGAGCGTGATTTGTTGATGAATATGAAGCTAGCCGTTCGCTCTGGCCATTCGTTGTCAGGCGCTCACATACAACGCTGGACCTGTGAAACAGCGACCCCCCAGCTCGTATTCAACATTACCGCACACCGACTGAGTCGCTGTCATCAAGCTAATGCCGGCCAAGCACAGCGAATACTGGCTGGCGCTGAAAAAATCACGCTACAGTCGCTCATCTGTCGCTACCTGGCGCTATTAATGAATCGGCCTCCCCGTTTCTAACCCTTCGTTATTCTATCTGAATGAAAAGATGTTTTGGCTGAAGTTGTACTTTAAGGATCTTAAGGCAACCTGCACACAGTGCACTTGTAGGCACCCTTATGCTGTGTGTTCCTCTGCACCGCAGTGATTTGCTTAACCCTCCTTATCAGTGGCTATTTGCACCTGCAGTTCCTGTCGCCAGTGAAACAACCATCATCAGTCACTGTGCTGGAAAACAAAACCCACAAACAGCTTTAGTTAAATGCTTTCCTCATTGTTAGTAAGCAATACAATTTGTCATGTGTGAACTAAGCAAGATGATGTATAGGGAGTCTAATAATTCCATTTTCTGCTAAAAGGTTTTCTACTTAATATATGCAAAGATGTCTAAGCTCCCTCTGCACATCTCCAGTATAGGAGAGATTTGCGGAGCATTTACATGGCAGTAAACTGCATATGATATGGGTAACAGTGTGTTAAATGGTGCCTGCTTAGGTCTTATTTTAATAGGGGTCCCCTCCAGTCATGCCCCCCTCATCATGACACCTTAAACAGTAATAAAACAAAAACTGGACTCTTTGGCTCTAATTTTAAAATAGAAGGTTTAAAGGGCCTGCCAGGGCCACGTTTGGTTATGTCTAGGGCTGCCAATACTCCAGTCAAGGCCGGCTCCAGGTTTCCCCTGGGTGATAGTCTCAGTGGGTTCCTTTGCGGTGTGGTATGACACTCCGTACATGATGATAAAGTTGCATGTATGCTGAATATTGCCAAAGAATAGAAAGAAAAAAATAATAGTATATAAAAATAAGAAATAGAGGGAATGGCAGAGAAAGAATGAGTAATATAATAGGACTGACAGAAAGAAAGAAAGAAGGGGTAGAAGAAATGAAAGAAAGCAAGAATGAAAGAGAGAAAATAAATTACCAAAAAAAAAAAAGGAATATAAGGAAAGAAGAAAGACAATGGTAAAAATAATAGATTAAAAACAGAAATAAAGAACAGATAGGAAGAAATAAAGAAATATAAAAAAGAGAACAAAAGCATATGATGAATGACGGGAAGAGAATGACAGAATTAGAGAAAGCATAAAAGAAATGACAAAAAAAGAAAGAAAAGGAATGGCCCGAACGAACTGATAAAAGAAAGAAGCAATGACTAGATGGAAAGGATGTAACAGGTAAAATAGAAGGAAAGAAAAAGAAGGGGAGGCCGATTCATTAATAGCGGCAGGTAGCGACAGTTGAGCGACTGTAGCGGCATGTTCAGAGCGCCCGCTAGTAGTCGCTGTGCTTGACCATTGTTCGGTAGTTGATAGCGACTCGAGTCGGTTTGCCGTAATGTTGAATATTGGGTGAGGAGTCGCTATTTGACAGGTTCCGCGCTGTATGGGAGCGCGTGATAGCGACTGGCCCTAGCGACCGGCTCCCACCATATTCATAAAAAAATCACGCTCAAAAAATTCTTGCGCTGTAAAATGCATGTTTAAACCCCAGAGCGCTGGCGGCGATGGGTTAAAAGTAGTTTTTAAACCCCCAAACAACCATATTTTTGGAAACCCAAAAAAACAAGTTTTTTAAATAATTTAGTAATATGAATACATTAATATCAGACCTGTAATATCAATTCTGTACAATTTTTTTTTTACCTTAAAAAAATTATCTAAAATGGCAGAAGTGGTCACAGAATTTTTCACATTTAAAAAAAAAAAAAAAAAAAAAATAACAATTAATTATGACTATTTAAAGATTGTTCCTTTGAAATGCATTGGAGAGCGCCAGGTAGCGAGAGGTCCTACCTGTCGCTGTTCAAGGTCAGACGCTGGCGCTGTGGGCTGAGGCTGGAATAATGATGAATGAGTCGCTATATGGCGCTATCTCAGTTGCTAAGCAGGATTGGCTTGATAAATGTGTGATTGTGGTGGGGAGCCGGCGTTCTCGTGGCGGGGCCCGTCATTACCGGCCGCTCACCATTCGCTACCTGTCGCTATTCCTTTATAAATAAGGGCCTAAGACTAGCAGAGATAATAGAAGAAAAGAAATGAATGACAGTATTAACAGATGAAAGGAAGGAAAGAAACAAAAAAATAGAGGGACTGACAGAAATAAAGTCTCCCCAATCCTTTCTGGGTATAGGATCACTTTAATGCATGCAACAAAAGGTAGACCTCTACTGGGATCAATAACTTGTCATGGCATGTATGCAACATACTGAAGGGTGGAGCCTAATTTGAATTGAGATTTATATATGTGATGTCTCAGAGGCTCATATTTAATAACTTTAATGTGGGCTTACACCCGGCACTAAAATACTGTTTACCTGTTTGCCTAAAATGTTTTCCCAATCCTAATACGGGCAGGCTGATTCATTAATAACGCCAGGTATTGGCAGATGAGCCTGTAACAAAGGGAAAACACATGGAATTACATTGTTGTAACATTAATACTTTAATGACAGACCTGTAATGATAATTCTGCATATAAATATAAAAAATCTAAAATGTTTTCAAAAATGACTTTTTCTAGACCAGGAGAGGTGACACAATTATTTGAGAAAAAATAAATAAAAAAAAAAAAACAGTTTAAACAGAAGAAAAGGAATGTCCATTGTAATGTATGAGAGAGCGACAGGTAATGACAGGTCTTACCTGGCACTCTGGAAGCTAGAGTGCTGGTGCTATACTCTGAGCCACCTGTAATGATGAATCGTACGCTGCATGGCGCTGTTAGAGTCGCTCACCAGATTCACTTTAATACATGTGGTATTGCGTACAGCACCCGGGCGTCATCAGACGCGCCTACGACCCTACGAAGCACTACCTGTCCCTGCAATCTGGCTCCTCTTCTGCGACAAGTCTGGGCAGTCATTTCTAAAAGGAATAGACTTCTTAAAGCAGACTTTGGTGTTGACCATCAGACTGATTCATCATTAGCGGCAGGTAGCGACAGATGAGCGTCTGTGGCAGGCATTTTCAGAGCGCCCGCTAGTAGTCGCAGTGCTTGGCCGTTGGTCGCTACTTATTGCGACTCAGTCGCTGTTCAGTAATGGTGAATACATTGTGAGGAGTCGCTATTTGACCAGTACAGCACTGTATGGAAGCGCATGTTAGCGACTGCTCATAGCGACCGACTCACACCATATTCAGCAAAAAAACAGCTGCAAAAATCTCTGGCGCTGAAAAATATTTGTTTGAAGCCCAGAGCGCAGGAGGCGGTGTGTTTAAAGTCTGTTTTCAAGCATCTATCAACTAGTAACAAAGCGAAAACATATGGAATTACATTGTAGCAACATTGTAACATGAACACTTTAATGCCAGACCTGTAATGTCATTTTTGAGGAAATATTTAAAAAATGAAAAAATTATGAAAAAACTGCTATTTCAATGCCAGAAGAGGTCAAAGAATTATTTGTGATTTTTTGAAGAAAAGGATCATCCATTGAAATGTATGGGAGAGCGTCAGGTAGCGAGAGGTCATACCTGGCGCTGTGCAAGGCTGAAAGCTGGCGCTGTTTGCTGAAGCTGTGAAAATGATGAATCAGACGCTACATGGCGCTATCCCAGTCGCTAAACAGATTCTGCTTGATAAATGTGTAATTGCGTGCAGTGTTCGGCGTTGACCAGTCGCTATCTGTCGCTACCTCTCATTAACCAGGCGCTACCTGACGCTATCCCTTCTCAAATAAGGGCCCATGTCTTTGGCTGCATTGTAAGACATGTGAGCAGAAGCCATGTGAATCCACTCTCATGGGGTCCTTTTATATAAGCCATTAAGGTTAACCTGTATGAGACAGTAACAAAAATTTGGTGTCATTGCCAACCTGGGGAGGAGGGTGGGGTCCACAAATGAACACACAGTTAAATCAAATAACATGTGCCTCTGGTCTGGCCTCTGCAATTTCTCATGCTTTGCTGCTCCGCATTCAATAAACAACAGCGCGCTGGCCGCCACCTGTCACCGATGTATGGCAGCTTCCTGTGTGTGCGCCACAGCTAGTTGCACTTATTAAAAACAAATAATGAACAGTCTGTCATGTGTACACAAATAGAATCTCCCTTCTTTCCTACCTGCAACCTGTTGCCGTGGCTGAATAGTGTTTTACATGTTCTAGAGAGATCAACACTTGTAAGACATGAATTTTTCATGGATGTTATTAGTAAATGCATGACGTGAAAGGTTAAGAGTACCTGTTACATTTGATCTAATGTAGGTAGTATTCATTGCTGGAGTGGGTGGTGCTTTTTATGTGTGAGATGTGTGTATTAGGTTATCTACCTAATTGTGAAAACATCATTTTCTGAGAAAATGTAACTTTCTACTTGGCAGTGTGATCTCCCTTGACTATAACACACTTATTCCACTGCTCTAATTAAAAGAAGATTTCTTGATACTGAAGAAACGCTGTTACTGCCTTTTTGACTGCATTGTCACCAGAAATACAGATATTTCTTCAGGTTATAAAAGAGAAAGTAATCACTGAGGTTATAGGCCACACATGCTCAACCTGCGGCTCAAGGGCCACATGTGGCCCTCGGAGCCAGCTGATGTGGTCCCTGACATGCGGTGGGGAAAGTGGGAGGCGTAAATAGAAATTACATGTAAAGGTAGATAAATACAGTAAGGACGGGTGACTGCATGAAGAGTGAAATAGGAGGGGTGCATTGGCAAATAGAGGTGGCAGTGGTGGCTTGGAGGAAGACAATGTTGATTGTACGACACCACCTTTCACTAAAAGCGTTGGCAGAATAATTTGATGTAATACAGTAGTTTTTCTAATGTAGCATACCCACGAGTAAAGCTTAGTTACTTTTGGGATCTGGCCCCTCCCCAACCTTGGTGACACCCTGACTGGTTCTCCAAACACTCTGACACACTTTTGAACAATTAAACATATTTTTTAGTGCCCCAATACTGGAACATTAATCAGAAGGACATTTTGCTCTATGCTTTGACAACTGGTTCAAAGAACAAGAGTTTCTCCTCTCCCTGGAACTTGTCTGGGCTTGTCCCCAGCCTCTTCTTCAAAATGTTCCAAGGAATAATGGAAATAGTAATATCTCTTGTTGAGTCATACAACTACACACACTCCAGCCTGCAAGTGTCACATGATCCTTGAGGCTCAGTCATAACCTAAGCAAATTGTGACAAATTGCACCTGTCACCTTTCCTACTGACAGAATTAAAACAAGCTCTAAATTTATTTGTGAGGGCTCTACACTCTCTCCCACTTAAAATCTTGAGTCCTTTCAAGGAAAAACATGGTCAGCATGCACATGGAAACAGTCAGTACGCCATCAAATGAGTAGCAGCATTATATTTAAAGGGAACATCCCACCAAGGTACTTTACTGATAGCTTTTTATTGGGGCAGTGTGTCACCAATTTGAATTCTAGCAGGGAATATGAGGAAGGGGACATGAGTGGAGGTCAATCGGTGAGCAGTACAGGCTCTTGAGTACCCATGACCTAGCAACTCATATATGAGTCTTCATGGGGGCTTAATACTTCCTAAGGACCTTGCTTCAATACATCAGCACCATCCAGCTCATTTTCTTGAGGGATATTTAAGTCATCTTTTGATTCAACGCTTCTGCATTGGTAATAGTTTCAGGGATCTCACTAGGATTGTCTTCAAGGTCTCCATCGTCCTCTGTTGCAGCAGGTGGAGAGGAATCTGTTTTATACAGGGCAGTCTGGTTAGCTGATTCCTCTTGAAGTTGCTGAGGAACAAATTTGGGAGCATGTATTTAAAGCACTGTCAAGTGGGGGATCAATGTTCCAGTCACTGAAGAACTCATCCAGTTCCCAATCATCTTCACTCCTATTTGCCCCCTTCAGCTTTAATTTTCACTTGGTTTGAGCTCTTAACTATTGCATACCCAGCTGCCTTGTTTACTGGAGTCTTCTAAAGTTTTCTGGTTGCTTCCTTTCTTGGCAGGTGTTCTGGGGCATCCGTAGTCTTGGCTTGGGCATTGCTTCTTAAAATACCCCTTCCTCTGCATTTATAACAGATGATACTATCCTTTCCTTTCCTCAACTCCTGGGGAATAGTTTGTGTAAGGACTGCATCAGCCACACAAGTTATTTGCCGTGGTACACTGGCTAATAAAGTAACTAACTCAGTTAAGCTTGATATTTGCTTCTTTAACATAACAGGTAAACAACTAACGCGGAGTGCATGGTATCCACCTGATCTCTACATAGCACATTCAGACTATCTGACCTCTACACAGGTTAACCTGACCAAGGGAACCAAAGAGCTCCATTCTAAAATTCTGTACCCAAAGCAGCGAGCACCCTAAAGAGCAACTAAACTGTAAGTGAACTACCTTTCATTATTTCCTACTGTATTATTTTCTATTTCTATGCAAAACTGAACCTATATAGTACCACATATGAATGTATTACCTCAATTTTTAGATAGGACCAACAGTATGCTGAGGAAGCCTAAGGGCGAACTGCGTCTGTATCACAAAGACACTTACTACAACAAGGGTACCATCTTGCTACAAACATCGGCAGGGTAAACAAACCCTGCAGATCTAATGAAAAGGACTTTACGGTCAAGTAAGCCGAAGGGCACTGGGGCAACCCCCAAAAAACGGTATAAACTACATGTACTGCACAAGCAATTGTTTTTTCATATATGCATGAATTGTATGATTAATTGTGAATAAAACACAATTACTGTTTTTACTGAAAAAACACTTGAAATATTTCTACAGCAAGGATACTGGCACTTTTGGGACCCAAACAAACCCGGAAGGTGACATCACAATCACCTAACGGGTAGGGCCCCAAAATTCCTCCCCCCTTAAACACCTTCTTTAACATAGCCACCTCTTCATCTGCGCCACAGTCATTTATTGTTTGTACTCTTACACTCATAATGCCAGGAGCCATTTCAACAGCGCCCTTTGCCTCCAGAATGGCTTCCTCTACTCAGACTGATTGTACATGAGGTTAACACAGTCCTTTTGGGTGATTAACTAAAACATAACTGGATCTAGAGGTTGTGCTCCATTTATATCCTGCTTTACTCTGACACTGTCCACAATACTAGATTCCAACCCTTTCTTTAGCATTATATGGTGAAGTATTTTGCCTAGTCACTGTATGTAAAGAGACAACTTCTCCCATTTATCCTGACAGGTATGTTCAAACTGATACAACAGTTCAAAGAAGAGATGTCCTTGGTTCTGCCAAACACATCTTGCAAGGCCTCTAATTAATCATAGGCAGTGCAGTCTTTCTTACTCAACTTCAGGTTCCTAAGGGTGTCAGCCACCACACCCTATAGGCTCTCAGATAAATGAGCATCCCACTACACCATGCCTGCTCCATTCTGTGTCCCTGAGAACATTGGCAATTGTCTATAGCTGGACGTTGTTTGTCCAGACTTGACACACTTCTCCACCAAATCCCCAAGAGCACTAAGAAACTTAGGACTGATTATAGCAGATGTAGTGGTTTGAAGTGTGATAGGGTGACATTACTGCCATTACTGCCACTTGCACTGGTGTTTGAAGCAGGCAATGGATTCCCCATTTCGGGAGCTATGACAGTGACCTCACCCTCATCATTGACCAGCAAGGTTTTAGGATTTTGTTCCTACAGGGGCCATTCCAGCAGTGCAAAGGTATCTTGCCCTGCTGAATCAACATTAATGTCCAATACATAATCCCGACCCTCTATGGGCCTTCTACTGACCTCCTGAATTTTCATGCTGGACTTATTCAGCTGATACCAGCTTTGCATTTCTGGCATAACAGACAACAGATAACAGAACCCCACAAGCTGGAAAGAACTTACCCCCTTGAAATTAAGGTGAGCAGTTAGGACTTTCTCTTTAGTACTGCCACTCTTCTTGCACTTTCCATCATTCATGTGCTTGTATTCAGGAGCATATTTGGTGTTCAGGCGGATCTAGACACACCCCTGGCTGACACCTAAGAGTGCGCAGTGACTGCCCTTCTTAGCCCCAAACATAAACATCAAAGCATATATGCAGCCCGATGATCTAATATATTATAGGCTCTACTGTATCTTCCGGTAACTTATGTGATGGGTACGGATGGGTGAAGTTCGGGTTCGGCAAGTTCAGACGTACTTTGAATAAATTTTCGGTGACACGAACATTTGCATTGTCTTATGTCTGGCTGGAGGATCCCACAGCAAGCTGGGAAAATGAAGCTCTAAGCTGGCGGCTGGCAGTCCTTGTATCCACAGGAGGTGTTTCACTATTTTTCTTGCAGGAACATGTGTTTTAATGCTTGCAATCCTTTGTAATAAAGCCTAGTCAGTGCTTCAGTCTCCTGTGCAGTCTTGTATCCTAGTCTTCTAAGTTCATGCCCCAGTGGAGAGTCTCTTGCTGGGAAATCTGCTGCTCTTAGATTTTGCTCCTTAGAAGACCTACACAAATCACCTGTGGCCAGTGGGTTCACCTTGACCTGCTTGATTCCATAATCTCTATAAAGAAGTAATGACAATCTACACCATGGCATCACAAGCGTGGGTTGGTATTGGAACATTCTCTTTAGTTTTCAGTGTGTGTACCCCTGCAGTTAATGTCACTAAAGGGAGACCACTCCTATGCAGGGCAGTTTCTAGATGAAATAGCTGTTAGCATGTGAAAAAGGAAAATTCCCCCCCCCCCCCCCCCACCCTTTGGGCTGTACAGTGCACCCCTTCCTATAACTGAGCCAAATGTGGGGGAGATTAGGGGCCTGGCATATGGTTGGCGCCACTGCCAGTGACCTTGACACATCTGCAGAAAACAGGATGGAGCTACCCACATACACTATGGTCTTGGCACCTAGGGTGATTGCCACTCATAGAAATCTCCAGGCACCTTCGACAGGGTCAGCAGAGAATGCTCGTATTATATTTGCCAAAGTATTCTGTATCACTCTTATATGAACATAAAAGCTAGAGGGCATGGGGAAAAAAGTAGAGACTCACTGCAAAAAATAAGGCAAATGAGGCCACATAGGGAGTTTAGCATTAGGGTTGGTGGTGGGGTGCAAGTAGTGTCAGACTGGAGTGTCTGTTGCCCACAAGAAGACTGTCTTGGCTCATGCTACTGGTAAGAACATGGCAGCTGCACCGACTCCACAGTCAAGTATCAGCAATGTGTAGGGCTCGCAGGCATGGGCCTCATGGTTTTCTTGGGGGGGGGCTAAACACTATATTGATGATTGCCCCTCACTGCAAGAGTAACAGCTGCTGTTTCTGAGTCACAGTCTATAGGAACCATTATCACTCCCTATTCTGCCATCCTTGTGTCCTGCAGTGCAGAGATTTTTTCTGGCAGTGCCCCATCTGACAGGGAAACCCATAAATGGCTGGGGACTGAGTTTGTTTAGGGTTCCCAGCACCCTTCCAAGTGCAGAGTCACCAGTAAGTGTTGCAGGTGGATTGCCAGGAAGCAGTTGACTTCTAATACCTCACCCTAGCACCCTGCTCAGTCCACTTTGGGCATTAAGTGCCTTATTTATCAAGCACGTTGATAAAAATTAGAGCAGCGCAAAATAAAATGTAAATATTTGTTTGTTTGTGATCCTTCCCCCTCGTCTCCACCCCTCATCCTTTAGACTGTAAGCTCGCAAGGGCAGTGCTCTATCTTCTATTGTATGTTGTATTTAGAATATTATTGTAAACTCTGTAACACTGCATTTGTAATAGTCTATGTACTGTATGTTGCTACCCTGTCTGTAATTACTACTTTGTACAGGGCTATGGAAAATGATGGTGCTATATAAATAAACAATAATAATAGTAATATTTTTTTTTACACTGGTGCATGGTGCTGCACTCCAAAAAAACACATTTACAAAAGCATTAGCAGTGCAGCAACATGCTGAAAAAATTAGTTATACCTTGCACCACTCTAATTTGCACTGATGTTGCATATTCAGGCAAAAGTGCTTGGTAAATCAGACCCTAAGTTTAAAAGATCTGTAAGGACAATTAAAAAAACAAAAAAGTACTCACATTCTCTCCCCTGCAGTAGCTCCTGTCCGGTCTGGTGCTCAGAGATCTCACTTTTTATTAGAATCCTTGTAATAGCGGAACATACCCAACGCTGCCCTGGCATGCCTCCTTTATTGCAGTGAATGTAGTTGGCCATGCGCAGGCACTAGAGATGAGCGAACCGGTTCGGACGAACCGGAATTCGCTCCGAATTTCAGGAAATATTCGATTCGGCACGAACCCGAATATTTTGTGGTTCGTGCCGATCGAATTTTTCCTGAAATTAAAAAAAAAAAAAATGCCGGCATGGTGGGAGCCGGCCGGCGGGCCGGTAAAGCCGGCCGGCCCGCTCCCACCATGCCGGCATTTAAAAAACAAACAAAAAAAAAAAAAGCATTTTTGCCGGCATGGTGGGAGCGGGCCGGCCGGTTCCGCGCTGACAGCGGAACCGGCCGGCCCGCTCCCACCATGCCGGCATTTTTAAAAAAAGCAAACACTTACCTGCAGGTCCGGAGCATGGAGGCCGGCGCCGCTCTCAGCTGTCATCTGAGGGCGCGTCATCAGAGGCGCCCTCTGATGACGCGCCCTCAGATGACAGCTGAGAGCGGCGCCGGCCTCCACGCTCCGGACCTGCAGGTAAGTGTTTGCTTTTTTTTTTAAATGCCGGCATGGTGGGAGCGGGCCGGCCAGTTCCGCTGACAGCGGGCCGGCCGGTTCCGCTGTCAGCGCGGAACCGGCCGGCCCGCTCCCACCATGCCGGCAAAAATGCTTTTTTTTTTTTGTTTTGTTTTTTAAATGCCGGCATGGTGGGAGCGGGCCGGACGGACGGCCCGCTCCCACCA
The DNA here is from genome assembly GCA_027917425.1 of Gastrophryne carolinensis. Classification (NCBI taxonomy): domain Eukaryota; kingdom Metazoa; phylum Chordata; class Amphibia; order Anura; family Microhylidae; genus Gastrophryne; species Gastrophryne carolinensis. The sequence continues at coordinate 377,297,021 of CM051239.1, forward strand.
TGCCGGCATTTTTGATGGGGAACTTCGTAAAAGTTCGATTCGGCCGAACCCGAATTTCTTTGTGAAATTCGGCGAATCGGCCGAATCGAACTTTTCAAAAGTTCGCTCATCTCTAGCAGGCACTTTAAAGATGACTTTCAGGAGACATTACTTGGGATCCGCTCCCACCCCTGGGCATACTGTAATGAGATCCCCACCAGTTAAAAGCAAAAAGGATGCCAGAAATTGTGCAAAATACTTACACTCCAATGGCAGAAGCTGCGACTGGTCCAAACTACTGAGCCCCTTTCCCGTTGTCACTCCCTGCTGTCACCAATAAGATTGAAGGAATGGGCATGCATGCTGTGTATTGTACCACAATTCGCCACCTGGTGAACTCTCTGGCCGCCAGTCGGAGAACCATCCTGCAAACTTTAAATTGGCGAGTCAATCAAAATGAGAATATAGGACCATCAGTGATTTTGGAATGGAGGTCAGCTTTGAATGAAGGTAAACCACCCCAGTGAAGAGGAAAAGAGTGAAAGAAAAAATATATCTGTAGTGATATAATACAAATAAAAAAATAGAACAGCAGCAATAGGACTTTTGTTGAGATTCCCTGCAGACCTCAAGTCACAGCTGCCACAGGTGTCTGGGCTTACACTAGTTCCACGGCGCAAATCGATCTGAAACCAATTGACGCACTTCCGGGTTCCTTTTGGTCACAGAAGTTCTTGACTTGTACACTGGCCTACAGCTTAGAAAGTGGAAGTTCGAAACTTGGCTTCATATACTGGTGAGCGGAGTGGGTGAACCCTGATCTGATCCTGATCGGAATCCTGAGTTATATACCCATGGAGATGTACTTCCCTTTAAGAAACCTGCAAAAATCTGCTTCAGAGAAATGAGTAGATTTAATAAAGAGAAATTTTTATCGGAAACACATATGATATACTCAGTAAAATTTAACATTCTTCAATTAAAATAACAGAATAAATTAAAAATAGAAAAGAAAAGCCTAACAAGTATAAAAAAAAACTAAATATTTTTGTGGCCATTACAAGACCCTATTCAGCATTCTGGTCTCGCTGCGTATCATTTCCTTCTTTATGATGTGATTTTTTACAGTTTATAATTAAAGGTCAAGTACTATTTCACATTAATGGTTTTGTTTCACTTGGGACGCTGCCAAACACTTCACTTTCCTTTCATACCAATCCAAATCTCACAGCTCCGTTTTCTTTGGAAAACCTTAGAACACATTTGTTTAGTATTATATTTTTTTGAAACCTGCAAAATAAAAAAGGGTTCCTGAGGCTGGTAAATTATATTAGCTGCAGTATGTGATTCTTAAAGCAGACCAAGACCCTTTAGGGTAAGTATAAGAGACTCCAGGGCCTGGAGACCCCCCCCCCCCCCCATCACGTTGTATACTAACTGATCTGGTGATCCCATGGTGATGCACATACGTATGCCATGCATTCCTCGAAGCATCTGTCAGGAGCTGCCATATTCATTTAGAATAGATTGTTAAATGACACTATCCTGATTGGTTGGAGCACAATCCATTCTTATTGGAGGATCACTGGAGCGATAACAGTACCCTAACCCTACATGGAATGCCCCAGTGAAGCAAACCAAAATACACTTTTAGTTCACTTTAGAGGAATTGTCCATGCTAAAACCAATTACTATTTGCTTCATGGCCAGTGTCAGCACCTGGCAAGGCGGGGCAGCTGCCGGGGGCCCCCACCCCTAGGGGGGACCCACTGACAGGGACGGCCTTTGGGGTATGTGATGGCGCTTGACCGGCGGTGGAGCTGGTGCCCACATCTCCTCCTCGAATGGCGGGGTTCCACACAACAGAGCATCACGATTTAGATTCCAGGGGAGGAAGTGCTGGGGTTTGTTCTGCTTTTAAGTTGCCCACCCCAGCTGATTTCCTATCACTGGAACATCCCAATCTGTGATACCCTACTGTGTGAAACCCCCTGGGATTTCCAACCCTGAGTTTTGGTCCGCTTTACAGGGGCATCTCAACTTGGGATCTGGTGATCCCACAGTGCATTCACCAGTACGAGGAAAGTAATGAACAAAGGGGGTCACACACAGGGGCATCCAAAATCAGGAGAACCTAGATTCATTTAGACTCTGAGGTCAGGTTTAAAGGGGTTTGGTGTGCCACAAAGTAGACCAAAACTAGAGTTTTGGTCCAAGTAGCATGATCCTTAGGGGTCATACAGATATGGAACATTCCTCTGGGATGAGACGCTACGCTCCACCACAAAGGGGCCCACTGAGACCATGCCGCCCAAGGGCCCTCATAAACCTGGAGCCGCCCATGATTAGCTTATCTGTCATACAGAGGATTCATCCTATTTTGCTGCTGAATAAAGTTGATGAAGCTGAGATCTAGACTTCTGATTTCTGTAACCCAGCCCCAGGAATTTATTTATGCTTGGCCATCTTTTTTTTTTATTCCAAGAGGTGAACAAATCTCCATTCATCTTTCATGAGACTGAGTGGGACACACCATGTTTTGTGAATGCAATGGAAATATAGCTCATATACCTACTTGTCTGTTCTTTTGTGAGTCATGTGAGAGATACAAACACATGCCCCCCCCCACATTCACAGACCCCCATGGGACATTCACAGCTTTTTCACGCAAACATTTCAGCTATGCTGCAGGACAGAAGACATGAAATCATCCAAATAATTGTGCTCCAGGAGATCAGATTATGTATTTTCTTTGGTCAGCCTAAATTTTTTCTTTAAAGAATCCCATTTAAATAAGACTAGTTGGTCCTTTAAATAGGTGGTGGAGGTGTCCCAATAATGGATGCAGCCAAATCACCAGTATTGGGACACAGAAATATGAGGAAAGAGTTAATCCCTCAAAGTTTCTTGTTCATGGATGAGTTGAAATGTTTTTTGTTTATTAAAGCAGACCAAAACCCACATTTTAACTAACATCCCCTGAATTGCTCCTGCTTCAATCTAATCCCAGATAATGACGCCTGTTTGAGCTGTAAAGCTCCGTCTCCTCCATTTATTGGCACTGTTGTGTTTGGCAATTATGTTATTGACACGCCTATGCAATGACTGATCGTCTGCCATCTTACAGAGATGGGCAGCAAAAAATAAAATGTTCTAGGGGGTGAAAATACCCTAAGAATTGAGTATTGGCAGGGGTTTTAGCCAAATCTATTTCACAAGTTCAGTGAGTTTTGGTCCACTTGATTACTGGGACACACCTATTTCTGTGTTTCTATGTGTTTTCATGGCCCTACGTGACTTACAGTGGCCAATGAGATTCAGTGCTGTACATCCATCCACTGTGATCCGTAAGCTAAAATGAGGAAACATTTAGATATGATGGCTTGGCCCCTAGTTTCAGCTGGGCCTCAGAACTTTTGTGTTGCGCTGCAAACTTGTGATTTGGGCCGTGAGTCATGTTTTTCTAGTGCCCCTAATGCAATTGCTGTTTTTATTTAACAAAAAAAAGACCATAAAAAATTAAAAATTGGGAATGAAGCAGGCGCTGTGTGCCCGGAATCCCGTTTTTTGAGCACCTCTTGAAGAGCTATGTATTTTTGTAATATATATACAGCTTGCGGCGCTCCTGACCGGCGCTAGGCTTCGCTAGCGCATAGGCATATAAAACACTGCGAACACTGCCTGGCCAGGATCACTGCAGCTAACAGCACCACCAGCCTGAAGCTGACATTGCGTGCGGGTGCTGCCTAGTGTCTTGGGCAAGGTGCTCAATTGCCGCCCGCAGCTATAATAATATATTAGCCTCCACATTGTCATTTTGAAGTTTGTTAGCTCCGTAACTACTTACATATTAGGTCATTTGAGAGTGGTAGCACAACATGCATTGTGTCTACTTTCTATAAATGGTGGAGAGCAATTTCCGCATACTGTACCTTGGCGCCTTTTTATCACTTGGGAAAGGTGACTCTGCTGAATAATGGCAAATCATTTTCGCACGTGAGATGGATTTGCTAAAACTCATAAGCATGCACACACTCAAAAAAAATTGCAAAGGTAAAAATGGTGCTGAATCAAAAGACTGAAAAAGAGGATGCAAAATGCATACTCTCGCAAAAAAAGGGCAAGTATTCAAATTTGCATGGTGCTGAATCGGCCAGATATATATATATATATATATATATATATATATATATATATATATAACTGAAATTCGAAAAAAGGGGCCTAGCTATTACATTAGTAGTCTGTCTCCCGATAACCTATATCTGATGGGTGGGCCCATAGTTTAAATTGGTTTTCAAGGCAATGCCACCTGGGACAGACGCCATTTTTCAACATTAGAGCTGGTAACAATAGTGTGGCAGCCAGTAGGTATCAGCAAGGCAGCCATCAGGGCAGGGCTGCCAATACTCAAGCTAGTACAGGTAATGGGATGAGCAGAGGCATAGCTAGGCCCTCTGGCACCTGGGGCAAAGATTCAAAATGGTGCCCCATCTGTGCTTAGGCCCCTTTTTGGCACCCCCCCTGACCTGCTGCACCCGTGACACGTGCCCCCCGCCCTCCCAGCTACGCACCTGGGGGTGAGGGTTGGCGGTAGGGCAGTTTCTAGGCTAAATAGCAGGGCGAAGAATAAAAATTCTTCTTCCACTTAACTAGCCAACACCCCACCCCAACCCTAAATGATTAAGCAGACTTCCAGCAAATCCCCCTCAACCCAAAAATGTATTTTGAGAGTACAAAAGTAGATCCCTCTAAAAAAAAAGGGAGGCAAGGCACTGACCTGTGTAGGGTGCAGGCTGGGAGGCGTGTTCTTCCACTCACCGTATCTCCTGCATTCTGCTACCCATAATCTACATCTCAGACAAATTACATATATGTCATGACAACAGGCTGGAAGCGAAATGTAGGAGGTGGGGTGAGTATGGGGGGATGGGAGGTGAGTACCCTTTTGTGTTTTTATTTAAAGTTAAATTGTATGCATCTACGAAGCTGGCGCAATGGTGATCATGGTTTAGGGCAGACCACTGGACCACTCCCTTGGGTGCTCCTCTGGTTTGGGAATTTTACATCATATCATAGCTAAATAGTTCTCAGCAGGTATGTAGTGGGTTGGTATTCCTAGTATGGATCCTACCCCTTGTGTAAAAAATAAAACATTTAAATACGGTAGATAATTATTTAGCCATGGTATAAAGTTAAATTTTATAAGCTCCTCCATTCCTGAGTTCAGTTTCTGGCAGGTCTATGGATGGGGCATCTCTATTTTGAAAGGTAAGGGGTTGGCAGATGTGGTCTTGCTGAGGGTCTTTGTGGGTCAGTAAGGTGTAGGTCAACTATGACATAACTTGTTTGTCATCGTTAGGCACGGACTAGCTCCAAAACTAAGCACAGGACTTTACCAGCCTCCTGAAATTCCTTGACCAACCCAACACATCTCCGTCAAGACCACTCACAGCCAATGTGCTTCCTGGATGGTCAATGAGTGCACTTCAAGGGGTAAATCATGGACAGGGATGAATATGAAATCCATGGTTAGGAAGCTTTAGTACTGTAGGGGCAGAAACTGTGGCTGGATTGGGCTCCACCAGCTCCAGTAGAACTCTCGAATTTCCAAAATGGGTGGTTCAAATACTGCTTAACCCAACTCAGGAATGCAGAAGCTTATGTACACTGGGCACCCAGGAATTTTATCGGGGATGGGGGGGGGGGGGTCCTGTAGAACCAGGGGCAGTCCTACTGGGCAGTCATGGCCTAACAGTAAGGAAGTCTTGTGACAGGAGGGTTGCAGATTCAATTTCCATCTGGGACATGATTGAAGTGTTCCTGAGCAAGACACCCAACTGCTCCCGGGCATTGTGGTTTGGCCAACCCACCGCTCTGAGCACGTGTGCACTCACTACTTGTGTTAAATGCGCAGGAAGAATTACTTTGTGTTGGCAAGCATGCAATGACCAGCTATGTGCAAAAATCCCCCAAAAATAAAAAAAAGGATGCCCACCACTCCCACATTCATGTCATTATGGCTTGACCTTATTGCCTGGAGAGTATACAGTGGGGCCAGGTTTCAGGATATTGGATGCCACAGTGCATGTGCGGGACAGTCACGCTCTATTCATAGCTTGCTCAGCTGACCGGAACTACTAGAAAAGTTGAATGAAGTGTGCATTGCTAGGCACTCCCCCCTCCTTTGCACCAGCCATTCTGAAATGCCTAGTGCGGGTAAGTGCCTCAGATAGTGGTATTGCAGGAATGTGGTCATTGCTGCACATGCACCTCATCTACGGATTCCCCATATTCCTCTTTAACTGATAAAATGTATGAAGTAAATGCCTTATGTAAGAGACCTTTATTATTGTCTGTATTTTAGTTTTGTGAAAACCTGAGCACTACGTCCATTTTTTAGAGGCATCGATAATTTATGGCGCGACGGATGATAGACTGCCAGCCGTATACATCATTTCGCTTGCAAAACTGCGCAGCCTTAGCTTCTTAATGGTGTCATTTTGGCTGAATGCTATTAACAGATTACCCCAGCCTAAGGCAATGGAGCATGTGCAGCCAAAAGATAACCTTGTGTTCATAATTTAATATTAACTATTTTCTCCATAGTCGCCTCTTTCCACTACATTAACAACAAACCAATACGGCCTCATCCCCTACGGTCATTTTTTTCTCCCCACTCCTTACTAGAAAATAAAAAAATTAAATGGATTACAAGATAGTAAGTTCTTGAAGATTTTCAGTGGACTATTACTAATCCTTCAACGCCTGATCTGCAGAAATGAAAAACAAACAGACTTCAATTCAATCAACTATAATTTCTCCAATTTAGCTTTGCCTCTACATCAAAGGCTGCCCCATTAGCGCTCCGGCAAACAAATTTAACCAGGTCTGATACGGCAGGCTAGCAGTTATGCCTAACACGCTGGAAGATCAAAACGTTTTCTCCCTTTTTTTTAAGAAACATTTCTGCTGCTATTTGATAGGACAGTGTAAGCCTTTTAAAGAGAAGCCTTTATGGAATTTTTTTTATCCAATTCCTTCCCGTGAGCTAAATTTCTATCCTGTATTAGCTATCATATCAGTGAAGTATTAGCAGGCTTGGTTTGCCCGCGGTTCAGGGCCGCGTGAAGGCCCTATCATTCCTTAGCACTCACATACAGCCGCATTATAGCTTTTATCTCATCTTCTGCAGCAAGTACATGGCCCAATTCATTCCTCCAGGCTACTTTACTAATAACCTATTTCTTATCAGGCCCTCTCCACCTCAGCCTATGATCAAAGACCCAATTAATGGGATGGAGAAAGGTGAAGCATTGAAATAATGGAGACAGCTGTTTTTCTCTGTTAGGGAAAATCTATTTGTATTGTTATCTTGGCTCAGAGTTCCACAGCAGTGCTTTAATTCAGTCTTCCTCTATTCCTGCTGCTGATAAAAAAGTCACAATGAACTGCACACAGAATGGCCGCTGAAATATCACTCTGTTTCAAACCTTCCCGGCCCTTATCTGGCCAGCGATGGAAACAGCTGGAGATAAGAGAGAATGTTTAACAAAGAACCAACCGTATATAGAAATCTGTTTTTAGAGCTACTGTTCTAGGTCTGCCTTTGGATTCTATTTATTATTAATCACACATTGAAGCATCAGGAAGCTATTATTATTATTAGTCATTTTATTATTTTAAGCCCGACCTTCCTCAAGAAGTTGCAAACAAGCGACAGAATGCTTGGGGTCTCCATCATCTGGTCTGGCTACCCCTTTATACTTTGTTCCAGGACAGTATCTGTGTTTCTATTTCTAGTTTGTTTAGTATTTGGAGTTTAAGGGGGTTATTTAAGAAACGCTAACGCACTGTAGTACCACGTAGCGTCAGGTGAACACCATGTGAAAATTATAAATATGAAATCAATCTGGTGAGTGCCTCTAATAGCGTTATGTATTACTAGCGGCAGCTCAGTGTAAAGCGCTGGCACTGTATGTTCCGCAGCCATGTAGTACCTGTCACTCAGCAGCGCTCTCCCATAAAATGCTGTATTATTTGTTGTGATTAAATAGAATTATTTTCTCAATTTTAGGATCAAATTATTGTGTGACCAGAAACCAAACACTTATATTGTTATATTTCGTATTTTATGCAGAATTGTATGTGCAGATCTGCCATTGCAGTGTCATTGTTACAGTGTTAAAACAATGTCATTCCACATGTTTTCGCTCTGGTGCTGGTCTATATGTGTTGGGAAACAGACTTTTTTCGCGTAGCGGCCGGTGCTCGACGCTAGAGCGAACAGTTTTATAGCGCTGACACTGGTTTTGTGTTTGATTTTCAGCGCCGAGTCCCGGACGCACTTAGGCCCTTATTTATGAAGGAATAGCGACAGGTAGCGAGCGACTGGTGAGCGGCCGGTAATGACGGGCCCCGCCACGAGAACGCCGGCTCCCCACCACAATCACACATTTATCAAGCCAATCCTGCTTAGCGACTGAGATAGCGCCATATAGCGACTCATTCATCATTATTCCAGCCTCAGGCCACAGCGCCAGTGTCCGACCTTGAACAGCGACAGGTATGACCTCTCGCTACCTGGCGCTCTCCAGTGCATTTCAATGGAACAATCGTTAAATAATAATTGTTATTAATGTGTTTTTTTTTTTTGTTAAATGTGAAAAATTCTGTGACCACTTCTGCCATTTTAGATAATTTTTTTAAGGGAAAAATTGTACAGAATTGATATTACAGGTCTGATATTAATGTATTCATATTACTAAATTATTTAAAATACTTTTTTTTGGTTTCCAAAAATATGGTGGTTTGGGGGTTAAAAAACTACTTTTAACACATCGCCTCCAGCGCTCTGGGGTTTAAGCATGCATTTCACAGTGCTTGAATTTTTTGAGCGTGATTTTTTTATGAATATGGTGGAAGCCGGTCGCTCTGACCAGTCGCTATCATCTGCTCCCATACATCGCGGAACCTGTCAAATAGCGACTCGTAACCTTGTATTCAACATTACGCCACACCGAGTCGCTGTCAACAACCGAACAACGGCCAAGCACAGCGACTACTAGTGGGCGCTGTGAAAATACCGCTACAGTCGCTCAACTGTCACTACATGTCGCTATTAACCCTTTGAGTGCCGGCCCACCGAGATTTTTTGTCACAATCTGTTGCCAGACGACTTTTCACGTTTTTGCGCTACACGTGTGCAACCTTGATTTTTGAAGGGATTTCCAGGGATTTCGATGAAAATTATATATTGTTTTTTTCAGCAGAGTCTGGGCTTCAACATGAAATGTCTTGTTTGGCCTTTTTTAGTGTATTCTCAATACTTTTGGGTGAAATATGTGCAAAAAAATGAAAAAAACCTATTTTTTACAATTTGTAGTGTTTTTTTTGTAATAAAAAATTTAAGTTTGTTAATAAAATATTATTGCGTGTGAAAGCCCTATTTCTCCCAGTTACAATGGTACCACATATGTATAGGTATACCCCCTTTCCTGAAACAGCAGTTTAGGAGATTCCAGATAGGATACAACTATGCAATATGATTGCATAGTTGTAAGGGGTTAATAAAAAAAAAAAAATGACATAGGGTTCCCCCTCCCAGGGGGGGGGGGACCTCATTTCTTTTTTGAAATTCTAAGGGTTAAAAACCCTTAAAATCCCCCCCAAAAAATGACATAGGGTCCCCCTTACCCAGCATTACTGACCCGGACCAGCTATGGGGGCTTGTAGAACAGGGCGCAGGGGCCAGCGTTGGTGGCCCCTGGCCCTGCAGGCTACTAGCCCACATAGCCACGTGGCCCGGGCCCTTCTGCCCCCCCCTGGCCGTTGGGGAGGCAGGTATTGGGGGGCTGGGGGTTATGGCAAGTCACCCGCTTGCCGCAGGTGACCTGCCATACCCAGAGCCTTGTGAACTGGTATAAGGGGTCTCATGGACCCCTTACCAGTTCACAAAGGGTTAAGTTAAAAAAAAGACACCAGACAAGTTCTTTATTATTCTATTTTCACTTATACTTACCTCCCATCCAGTGTCCCACGCTGCTGCAGATGACAGTTGTCGGTAGTGTTCAGAGCAGGGAGGGTGGCAGGCAGGGAGATCAGAGCCACCCTGCCTGCCACCCTCCCTGCTCCGATCGCTGCTGACAACTGACAGATCGGAGCCCGGGTGCCAGTAACCCGAGGAGCGGATGACGTCATCAAGTGGGCGGAGTTAGGGGCGGGGCTAGGGGCGGGGACAGCGCCTGCCGAAGAGGATGGTGATGGCCCGTTTCTGGGCCCTCACAAGCAGCGTGGAAAGCCCAGGGGGGGGGGATCGGAGCCCCCCCTGGTGAAGAGAAGACCCGGGGAGAGCCATCGCGCTGCCAGGTGAGTAAATGTCATTTACAGTTTTTTTTTTTTTCAGATGTCGGTGCCGGCGGGGGGGGGGGGCCTATTCCGGGCCCCCTCCTGAAGATCAGAGGCCTGAATCGCTGGCCCTTTCAAATGAGGGGTAAGGTAAGTCTGTATGTTTTTTACTTTTTGTTTTATGGGCCTCTAAAGTCAGCTACGTGACTCTCACGTAGCTGGCACTTAACGGTTGGAGAGGCAGCTACGTGAGAGTCACGTAGCTGGCACTAGAAGGGTTAATAAATCAGCCTCTTAACTGATGCTACCTATCGTTCACTGCAGCATTGTCCTGTTGCTATATGTGGCATTGCTCTGGGCGGCTTTCCCTTGGGGCACCAAATATGCATTGACTCAGGGAGAGCGCTTCTACAGCGCCCTCCAGACATCACATTTATCAATGCAAAACAGAATACTACAGCATCACTTGTCCATCCGCTACTCTAGGTTATAGCGCCAGACACCTGCTAGCAGCGTCTACTAGTGGCCGCTCTAAGTGCTGCTACATAGAAGCATATTTCAAGTGGTACAACACCTGGGAATTTCACTCTCCCTTTGTGGAGCATGCCAATTTGGGATGGCCCGCTGTGTGTATCCCCCAGGTCGCAGTAAATACTTGCCTTCCTTTCATTACCACGGTGCAGGTGCATCCAAATCCAAGTGTGCTGATTGGCTGAACAAAAGATCGAAAGCAAAAGAAATGAAGGACATCTTGCTGAAAACACACGTTTACGACTTATGTCAGCATGGGGTGGGTCTCAGAATATATGTGTGGTGTCTCAAGAGCGTCTTGGTTGTTTGTAAAGCTTTATATAATGGGTAATTTACAAAACGATTCGCCGCCATCTAACGGGTTTACACATTTACCAAGTGAAATTTTGCATGTTCCACCGACGATATCCATGTGTTTAGGTTTTACTTCTACTTCAGTTTGGCTCGGCAAATGCTGGCGAACACTTTTGCCAACCCCATAGGAATCAATGTTATTTAGGGAGAGATTGTTATTATTTAAGAAGGGATAGCACCAGCTTGTGCCTTGTAGTGGCAGGCAGCGCCTGGTGAGCACCGGTCGCTGTACGCAATACCACATTTATGAAAGCGAATCTGGTGAGCGACGTCTGATATTATTACAGGCGGTTCAGCGTATAGAGCCGGAGCTCTAGCTTCCAGAGAGCCAGGTATTACCTTTTGCTTAGTGTCACTCTCCTATACATTTCAATGGCCCTTCATTTGCTTGTGTTTAACCCTTTCGCTGCCAGCCTACCTGCAGCATTTGCCACTCCCTGTTGCCAGACGATGTTTCACCATTTTGCGCTACACATATTCAACTGTCATTTTTGAAGGGATTTCCAGGGATTTCCCAGGAAAATTATATATTGTTTTTTTCAACAGAGTCTGGGCTTTAACATGAAATGTCTTGTTTGTATTTTTTAGGTGTATTCTCAATTTTTTTGGGTGAAATGTGTGAAAAAAAATAAAAAAAAAACATTTTTTTACAATTTGTAGAGTTTTTTTGTAATAAAAAATGTAAGTTTGTCAATAAAATCTTATTGCGTGAGAAACCCCAATTTCTCCCGGTTACAGCGATACCACATATGTATAGGTAGACACCCTTTCCTGCCCAGAAGCCTTTTATAGCTGCTGGATGACAAATGGTTAATTAAAAAAAAAAATGACATAGGGTCCCCCTTCCCGGGGAGGGGGACCCCATTTTTTTTTGGATTTTGAAGGGTTAAAAACCCTTCAAAATCCAAAAAAAAAAATGACGTGGGGTCCCCCTTACCCAAAGTAACCAGCCCGGGACCAGCTATGGGGGCTTGTAGGCACAGAGTGGGGGGGCCAGCTTTGGTGGCCCCCCCACCCTGCAGCCTACGAGCCCACATAGCCTATGTGGGCCCGGGCTCTTCTGCCCCCCCCTGGCCTTTGGGGAGGCAGGTAATGGGGGTGCGGGGGTTAATGGCAAGCCACCCGCTAGGGCAGGTGACTTGCCACCCCCCCAGCCTTGTGAACTGGTATAAGGGGTCTCATGGACCCCTTACCAGCTCACAAAGGGTTAATGTGAAAAAAAAAACACCACACAATAATAAAAAGTATTTTATTAGAAAAAAAAAAATTTTTTTTTTACTGTACTTACCTTCGATTGCAAGCTCTTGTCCCTCGCCGCTCAGCTGACAGATGCCGGTGATCGGCATCCAGAGAAGGAGAAGGCAGGAGATCAGAGGATCTCCTGTCACCTCCTTCCCCTGTGCCGATCACCGGCATCTGAGAAGCTGAGAAGGCTGAAGCCTGAGATCGGGGCCGGGATGACTTCATAAGCCCCGCCCCCAAGGGGGCGGGGCTTAGAGGCATGATGGCGGCCGCCATCGTGAAGAAGAGAGGAGAGAGCCTCCCAGGCTCTCTCCTGAAGATCGGTAAGTCCTGGGGGGGGATCGGAGGCCCCCCAGGTGAAGAGGAGGGACAGCGGGAGCCAGCGCACACACAGGTAAGTGAATGTCATTTTTATATTTTTTTTTTTTTACAGTTAGAAGCTGCTGCTGCAGAAGCGGGGGGGGGGGCGGCCTATTCCGGGGGCTCTCCTGGAGCCATCCGACCCCCCACGGGGGATCGGATGGCACCAAATTAAAGAGGAGACCCGGCCGGATCCAACAAGGGGTCAGGTGAGTATTTGTTGTTTTTACTTTTTAAACTACAAGCGAGGAAAGTCAAGCACGTAACACCTACGGGCTTGGCACTTAAGGCCCAGCCAAGCCAGCACGTAGGTGTTACGTGCTTGGCAACAAAAGGGTTAAACAGCGTGTTTGACATTTTTTCTTCTTTTTTTTTTTTTTTTGCTCAAATCATTGTGTGACCTCTCCTGGTGGCAACCAAACATTTTTAGAAAAGTTTTGACTTCATATTTTTAGGCTGAATTGAATTTACAGGTCTGGCACTAAAGAGTTAATGTCACAGTGTTACAACAATGTTATTCCATGTGTTTTTGCTTTGTTACAGGTGGATATGTGTTCAAAAACAGACTTTAATCACACAGCGTCTGGCGCTCTATGCTGTAGCGACCAGATTTAGAGCGCCGACGCTGTTTGTGTGTCCTTTTTTGATAAGTATGGTGTGGAGCACCGAGAGTTGGTCGCACTGAGATGGCGCGACCTCTAGCTCCCTGCAGTGCTGTACTGGTGTTAGAGCGCCCAACATACATCACATTCATCAATGCGGGCCAGGTTACTACAGCGACTGAGGCACCATGTTATAGCGCCCGATACATGTTTACAGAGTCTACTAGCAGTCGCTCTAAGCTACAGGTATGGCGCCAGGCATCGGCAGATGAGCATCTGTATAGCAGCGCATAGAGCGACCGCTAGTATACGCTATAAGCAGGTATCGAGCGCTGTAACAGAGCGCCTCAGTCGCGGTAGTAACCTGGCTGGCATATTTACAAAAGTAATATGGATTCAGTTTTATTAGTTGTATTTCAAATACTAGCTAACTATCTGATGTTCAAGCTTAAAATGTCTGGTACAGATGCAAAAATTACAATCTTGACAGAAAAAAAAACATTGGTTCCTATAGTGTATGCCGCTAAAAACTGGAGAACTAAACAGACTTTCGCCAATATTAGCCCAATTACGCTGACCTACAAGTAAATACAGAAATCATGGGAGTGGTCGGGGCGAAAAAAGGCACATTTTGTTTGGTAAATGCATAAATCCCAAAAATGAATGGCGAAGTGGTTCATAAATCATCCCCTATAAATATACTAAATCAGGTGTTCTCAACCTTTTTTTCATCAACTACCACTTTCCATTTTCAAAGTTCCACCTGGAAAGTATATATGAGTTGTCAGCGCCTAAAATAGTGTTAGGAAGAACGTGCAAAACAAATATAGAAGGTGCATGAAAAGCACAAATATGCTTTTGGAATGGATGGAAATCAGGATTAGGTAAACTTTTGATGGCAAAAGATGGGGAGCCCAATTTATTACTTGCACCTCGTAGCGCCACTTGAGTGTCTGTCGTGAGACTATTTGCGTCTCAGCCGCAGCGTCGCTACTATTGTTCAGCGCTGAAGGCTATGTGGCGCTGTACCTTTGCTTGATCGTTTTTCAGTGGAGATAGGGACAGGTAGTGCCGGTGGTGCTCCACCGTTCCATGCTGTATTTAACATGTAAAACCACAGCGCCAGCACTGGCGCTCTAAAACCATGACCCTATGGCGGAGATCCAGGGATTCAGTCTCCCAGAGCTGGTGGCCTCACATGCTGGCACCCATGGTGCCAGGTAGGGATGAGCGAATCGATCCGGACGAACCCGGATTCGATCCGAATTTCATGAAAAATTCGATTCGGATCGAATCCGAATTTCCCCGCGATTCGATCGCTCAAAGTTTTCCTTTAACATCCATTCATTTACATACAGGCATTCTAAGATGGCGGACGGGACATGTCCAGACATCTACCCAGCGCCAGTGCAAGCTGGGGCAGTCACATGCAGCCTATCAGCAGCCAGCAAGCCCGGTGACGTCACAGCGCTATTTAAGGCCGGCGGCCATCTTGGTTTTCCTCATTTCTCTATTGCATTCGTGAGAGACAGGACGCTGTAGTGAGGGAGAGGCAGTAAGACAGGCAGGGACAGACAGGGACAGGCTGGAGACAGGCAGGAGACAGACAGAAAGTCAGCGAAAAACAGGGAAAGTTAGGAAAAATCGGAGGCAGTCACAGGGAGATTTTTTTTTTCATCCAGCCTGTGTGTTTGTTACTGGCTGGCTGACTGGCTTTGTTAGCGTTTTCAGGCTGCTTATACTAACTAACTGTGCATATATACTGAACTGATCTTAAGTCTGCTGTGAGGCATCCCATTCTGTGACTACACCAGCCTCTATTTAAGACCATAACCATTGCACCTATTCTAATTGAAATTTGGCCTGATAAAGACACTTTTGCTGTGCATAGTACTACTGCCTGCCAGGTGCACTCCTGTTTGGGCATCCCATTCTGTGACTACACCAGCCTCTATTTAAGACCATAACCATTTGCACTTATTCTAATTGAAATTAGGCCTGATAAAGACACTTTTGCTGTGCATAGTACTGCTGCCTGCCAGGTGCATTCCTGTTTGGGCATCCCATTCTGTGACTACACCAGCCTCTATTTAAGACCATAACCATTTGCACCTATTCTAATTGAAATTAGGCCTGATAAAGACACTTTTGCTGTGCATAGTACTGCTGCCTGCCAGGTGCACTCCTGTTTGGGCATCCCATTCTGTGACTACACCAGCCTCTATTTAAGACCATAACCATTTGCACCTATTCTAATTGAAATTAGGCCTGATAAAGACACTTTTGCTGTGCATAGTACTGCTGCCTGCCAGGTGCACTCCTGTTTGGGCATCCCATTCTGTGACTACACCAGCCTCTATTTAAGACCATAACCATTTGCACCTATTCTAATTGAAATTAGGCCTGATAAAGACACTTTTGCTGTGCATAGTACTGCTGCCTGCCAGGTGCACTCCTGTTTGGGCATCCCATTCTGTGACTACACCAGCCTCTATTTAAGACCATAACCATTTGCACTTATTCTAATTGAAATTAGGCCTGATAAAGACACTTTTGCTGTGCATAGTACTGCTGCCTGCCAGGTGCACTCCTGTTTGGGCATCCCATTCTGTGACTACACCAGCCTCTATTTAAGACCATAACCATTTGCACCTATTCTAATTGAAATTAGGCCTGATAAAGACACTTTTGCTGTGCATAGTACTGCTGCCTGCCAGGTGCACTCCTGTTTGGGCATCCCATTCTGTGACTACACCAGCCTCTATTTAAGACCATAACCATTTGCACCTATTCTAATTGAAATTAGGCCTGATAAAGACACTTTTGCTGTGCATAGTACTGCTGCCTGCCAGGTGCACTCGTTTGGGCATCCCATTCTGTGACTACACCAGCCTCTATTTAAGACCATAACCATTTGCACTTATTCTAATTGAAATTAGGCCTGATAAAGACACTTTTGCTGTGCATAGACTTACTGCTGCCTGCCAGGTGCACTGCTGGTTTTTGGGGCATCCCATTCTGTAACATACCATTAGCCTCTGCATTTACTGTAAGCTGCACAGTTATTTAAAGAAATGTGGCCTGTATGAGCCTGCTTACACACTGCTGCTGTGTGCATATATACTGATCTCAAATCTGCTTGGGGCATCCCATTCTGTAACATCCCATTAGCCTCTGTATT
Source organism: Gastrophryne carolinensis (assembly GCA_027917425.1). Classification (NCBI taxonomy): domain Eukaryota; kingdom Metazoa; phylum Chordata; class Amphibia; order Anura; family Microhylidae; genus Gastrophryne; species Gastrophryne carolinensis. The sequence continues at coordinate 377,313,617 of CM051239.1, forward strand.
TACTCTAAGCTGCAAACTTATTTAAAGAAATTTGGCCTGTATGAGCCTGCTTACACACTGCTGCTGTGTGCATATATACTGATCTCAAGTCAGCTTTGGGGCATCCCATTCTGTAACATAACATAACCTACCTCTCTTATTTACACTAAGCAGCTCTCTTATTTAAACTAAGCAGGCCTCTTATTTACACTAAGCAGCTCTCTTATTTAAACTAAGCAGGCCTCTTGGAGGCTGATTGTCCACTTTTGGGTGTGCATTTATATTCGGTTTCATATACAGTGGGGTATCCCAATTTGTAAGATAACCTACCCCAACCATGTAAACTAAATAGGCCTGTTGCAGCCTGAGTTTCTCTGCTTGCGTATGGCCTGCATTACAATCTGTCTCTTTCAATGACACTGCTGCCTGGGGTATCCCAATTTGTAAGATAACCTACCCTAACCATGTAAACTAAAGGTTACGTCCTTCCCGAAGGAAAACTTATGCCGAACACTATTTTTGTTAGGGGCATTGACCTTTGGATTGATCGGCATGAAATTAAGTTTTTTTTTTCAAAGTATGGCGCTGTAAAGAAGGTCAAAATTATTTCTCATACTTGGATTATTGTTACTTTTTGTTCAGCTTGAAATATACCAGGCCACACGGGCATCCCAAGGCACATGCTATTTTAACCCTATCTGTTATACAACATAAGCGTTGATCAGCATCAGCTGCTTTATTAAGCTACTTCAGTTTGCACTTGTTTTTGACTGCTTTTAATAAACCAGGCCGAAGGGCACCCCAAAGCTGCACCTTGCACCCTATCTGGTATACAACATAAGCGTTGATCAGCATCAGCTCCATTAAGCTACTTCAGTTTGCACTTCCTTTTTGACTGCTTTTATTTAACCAGGCCACAGGGCACCCCAAAGCTGCACGTTGCACTCTATCTGTTTATACTAAATAAGCATCTACACAGCCTCAGCTTTATTAAGTTATTGCATTTTGAATTGGTTTTGGTCTGCTTTAAATACACCAGGCCGCAGGGTATCCCAAACCTGCATGTTGCACCCCATCTGTTATACTAAATAAGCGTTGATCAGCATCAGCTTTATTAAGCTATTGCATTTTGCATAGGTTTTTGTCCTGCAGTCAAAACAGTAGCCCATATGGGCATCCCAAACCAGCACATGTCACCCTATCTGTTATACTAAATAAGCTTCTACAGGCCCTTTTTTTTATTTATTTATTTTTATTTATATAGAGCTGTAATAGCTTATATAGTGAGGTAAATTTGCCATTTTGCTTCATTATATAGAGCACCCCCTGTGTAAATCTGAGGGGCAATAGTTTATATTATGAGGTAAATTCATGGTTTTGCACCATTATATGGAGCAGCCCCTGTGTAAATCTGAGGGGCAATAGCTTATATTGTGAGGTAAATTTGCCATTTTGCTTCATTATATAGAGCAGCCCCTGTGTAAATCTGAGGGGCAATAGTTTATATTATGAGGTAAATTCATGGTTTTGCACCATTATATGGAGCAGCCCCTGTGTAAATCTGAGGGGCAATAGCTTATATTGTGAGGTAAATTTGCCATTTTGCAGCATAATATAGAGCAGCCCCTGTGTAAATCTGAGGGGCAATAGCTTATATTGTGAGGTAAATTTGCCATTTTGCACCATTATATGGAGCAGCCCCTGTGTAAATCTGAGGGGCAATAGCTTATATTGTGAGGTAAATTTGCCATTTTGCAGCATAATATAGAGCAGCCCCTGTGTAAATCTGAGGGGCAATAGCTTATATTATGAGGTAAATTCATGGTTTTGCACCATTATATGGAGCAGCCCCTGTGTAAATCTGAGGGGCAATAGCTTATATAGTGAGGTAAATTTGCCATTTTGCTTCATTATATAGAGCAGCCCCTGTGTAAATCTGAGGGGCAATAGCTTATATTGTGAGGTAAATTTGCCATTTTGCACCATTATATAGAGCAGGCCCTGTGTAAATCTGAGGGGCAATAGCTTATATTGTGAGGTAAATTTGCCATTTTGCAGCATAATATAGAGCAGCCCCTGTGTAAATCTGAGGGGCAATAGCTTATATTATGAGGTAAATTCATGGTTTTGCACCATTATATGGAGCAGCCCCTGTGTAAATATGAGGGGCAATAGCTTATATAGTGAGGTACATTTGCCATTTTGCTTCATTATATAGAGCAGCCCCTGTGTAAATCTGAGGGGCAATAGCTTATATTGTGAGGTAAATTTGCCATTTTGCACCATTATATAGAGCAGCCCCTGTGTAAATCTGAGGGGCAATAGCTTATATTGTGAGGTAAATTTGCCATTTTGCAGCATAATATAGAGCAGCCCAGTTGCCATCTAAATCAACTACTGGCTGGGCAGGACAGCTTTTCCAGGGCAAACTATGCTAGTTGCGGCCACAAGTCAAGTTTGACTTCCCAGAAGTCCAGCGGAGCCTCAAGGTGTGTTGGCATGGTCATGTCAAGGTATGACATGACCTGCTGGTTGAGGTCCTGCTCCAGGTCTTCCTGCTGCTCATGAGTAGCTGCTCACTATGCGGGTGTAGAAAGCTACTCATTAGCGACTGAAGACTGAGGCTGCTGCTGATGGAGCTGCTGCCACCCCCCCCTGGCAGCCATGGCAGTGGAAGGTGAGCGCAGAGGTCCCCCCGAGTCAGACCTGCGAGAGTATGGACCATGGCGCAGATAGACATCGCCCAACTGACTACGTAGGATGTCTCTGTAGTAGGTCAGTTTGTCCTCCCTCTCAGTGGGTGTAAAAAATGCCCCCATTTTGTGCAGGAAGCGAGAGTCCAATAAGGTGGAGAGCCAGAAGTCATCCCGCTGACAAATGGAGACAATTCTGTGGTCACTACGCAAGCACGTGAGCATGCATCGTGCCATTTGTGCAAGTGACTCGGAGGGACTACCTGTCTCCATCTCCACTGCAAACTGCCACGGTGTGTCTGGGTCCTCTGTCTCACCTTCCTCACAACCCTCTAGCTCCTCTGGCTGCTCCTGCTCCTCCTCTCCTGTCAGATGACTAGATAAAATGGTCATTTTGTCAAACCTAAACTGTGCTTCGCTGTGCCCCACCCCATCCTCCTCCTCCACTTCAGCCCCCACAGGCTTCATGTGGCTGTGAAATGTATGCTCCATGTCTCTAATGCCCTGACCAGCCATGGTTTCCAACATGTCTTGTAGTACATGAAGCAGTGGAATCTCATCGTTCATCTCATAGTCCTGGTGACTGACTAATAAAGTAGCTTCCTCAAAGGGCTTGAGCAAACGGCAGGTGTCACGTATGAGCTGCCACTGGTTTACATTGAAGTTACACAGGGGAGTCCCCCTATCCGTTTGGATCATCAAGAAATCCGTGATGGCTTTTCTCTGTTCCTATAGTCGATCCTGCATATGGAGGGTGGAATTCCAACGGGTGGAAACATTGCAAATCAGACTATGTTGGGGGATACCGTTCTGACGCTGAAGCTCAAGAAGGGTGTGCTTGGCGGAGTAGGAGTGGCTGAAGTGCATGCGAAGTTTCCTTCCCTTTGTTAGGATGTCTTGTAGATGGGGGGAAGACTTCAGAAAACGCTTGACAACTAGATTGAACACATGTGCCATGGCAGGACGCATGGCTCAGGCTTCCTTGTCGCAGCACAGACAAGATGTTCTTCCCAGTGTCAGTCACCATGGGTCCCATTTGCAGTTTTCGTGGAGTAAGCCATGATTTAATTTATTGAGTTCTCATTTTTAGCAGTTCCTCCCATGTGTTGCTCTGTGCCTCAAGGCAAAACATGTGAAGAACAGCATGAAACCGCCATGTCCTGCACACATGGTAGGCTGGAAGGGCACTGGGAAAAATAATAATAAAAAAAAAAAATATTTAGGAAAAACAAAATACAAGAAAAAATTTAAAAAAAAAATAAAAATTTGTACAAAAATTCACAAAATATTAAAAAAAGACAATGGAAAAAAAATATTTAAAAAAAATTCCCCCCCCAAAAAAAATATATATATGTTTTTAAAAAATATAAAATATGAAAAAAAACAATATCCAAAAAAAAAAAAAAATTTTTGCTAAATTTTATATGTTACTGTTATCATGTTAGATGTTATTGTTGCTATGTTATATGTTATTATATGTTATTATTATAAATATGTTCAAATAAGATAAATGTTAACTATTAATATGTAATTGACAATTAGCCACTTTTTTCTGTGATACCATTGCTAAGTGCAAGTGCACTGTCACAGGCACAAAGGCCTAGGAGCGTGGAGGCAACAGCAGAGGGACCTGTTCAAGTTGCTGTTGTGGTTGTGCAGGAACCACAATCACCCAGTGGTCCTTAAAGGATATGTATTGTCCCTGACCGTAGTTACAGCTCCAGACGTAGGCACTGCTGTGCACTTTGGTACACACTGACAGGCTAAAGGACTGGCCCACCTTCTGTTCAACAAATTTGTACAGGGCTGGTACTGCCTTCTTCGCAAAGAAATTACAGCATGGGACTCTCCACCTCGGCTCGGCACAAGCCATCAGTTCTCTGAAAGGTCCACCAACTCAAAAGGGAGGGACTGCAGCACCAGCAACTTATACAGGAGTACATTTAGCTTCTGTACGTTGGATGAGTGGGCACATACTGTTGTCTCTTGGACATGGCTTGGCCAATGGATTGCTGGCGGAATGACTGACTCGGATTAAGAGGAGGAGGAGCATCTGGAGCGACAGAGGATGGGTATGACACACAGAAGGTGGTGGAGCCTTGGCTGGCTGGAACAGAGAGCAGCGTGCCACTGGGTAATGCAGCAGGCTGGACCACCACTTTGGAGCCAACTCTCCCAGGCCACTTTATGGTGACACTGCAAATGTTGATGCAGGGCTGTGGGTCCAACATATTTGGGACCCTGGCCACCTCACCTTCTGCCTACACATCTTTCATATAGCCATGTTAACCTCCTGCGGATGCTTGATGAAAAACTGCCACATGGCCTTGTAGCTGATTTTTCCTACCAACAGTTGGCACTAATTCACGGCTGCTGCTGCCTCCTGGGAAGATAGCCTGCCGCGCAAGTGGTCTACCCCGAGCACATTTGCCTCCATACTTTCCCCTTCTGCCACCATGCTGGCCGCTAAATCTGTCACTCTCCATCACTCCAAGCCTTTAAAAGTGCCCTCAAAACTCACTGATGACCTCCTCAGGTTCCTCAACAGTGTCTGCTTAAGAAGCCAAAACGCTTGCAACACCACCTCCCACGCCACTCTCCTCATCACTACTTGCCCTCCTAATGGAAGAAGTGGCGAGTGTCTCCTGCACTTCTTGGCTGGGCAGTAGCTGCTGATTTTTTATCAGATCGTCCTCACTGAATAGTGGAGCTGAACCCTAAGCATAAGACATAACCGACAGTTGACTGGGGGTGTCAGATGTCACTTGTGATGCAGTGGATGATCGTGTTAACCAATGGATGATGGCAGATGGGTTGCTGGTCAAGACACGACCGCTAGCTGATCCCGGGAGATCAGTCCTCTCACTGAGACTCCTGCTGCCACTCACCCCTAGTCTGCTGCAACCTCTGCTTGATGAATTTAGGCCTCTGCAACTTCTCTGTGCCCATCCTGCCACTTCTCTGCCTGACATACTTAGTGCGTATATGAGGGGAGGACAAAACGCTACACTACACTTAAAACAGAATTTGTCGAAAAGAGCAGCAGGTGTGTAACTATCTATGGTCTTTAGTAACTAGGCCCTGAAGACTTTAACACGAACAAAATGATGAAACTCTTAGATGTGCGTAAGTGATGATCTGATGAGAGCAATTCAATGTGCTCCAGTATGCTTCAAAAATGTTTTTTTTTTTTTCAGAGACTGGCCTGTGTGGAAATGAATCGGGCATGGATCAGCCAAGATTTCCACCCACCAATGCCTGATGCATTAGAGTAGATTGATCATGGGGCCAGACCAACACTAAAGAAATATGGATCGTGCAAAACAGATTTAAGGTGCTGCTCTCCAGTTACAGACATTCCTCTGCATCAGACCACAAGTAATTATTGAGAAATTGCTTTACGTTACTCTTACTTTTTTATTAATATTCTTCGGATAAGATATATGTGCCGAAAATCTGTATATGTTCTCTTAATGCTGCTGCCAACTCCAGGGTGTGTCTTTCTGGCAATTTTGGCCTGCTGCTGCTGCTGCTTGCAACTCCAGTGTGTCTTTAGGCCAACTTGTGGCCTCCTGCTGCTGCTGCTTGCAACTCCAGGGTGTGATTCATCCAATTTTTGGGCTCCTGAAGCCAACCCCAGGGTCTCTTTAAAGTAATATTTGGGCTCCTGCTGCTGCAAACTCCAGGGTGTGAATCATCCAATTTTTGGGCTCCTGAAGCCAACCCCAGTGTCTCTTTAAAGTAATGTTTGGGCTCCTGCTGCTGCTGCTGCCAACTCCAGGGTGTGAATCATCCAATTTTTGGGCTCCTGAAGCCAACTCCAGTGTCTCTTTAAAGTAATATTTGGCCTCCTGCTGCTGCTGCCAACTCAAGGGTGTGATTCATCCAATTTTTGGGCTACTGAAGCCAACCCCAGTGTCTCTTTAAAGTAATGTTTGGGCTCCTGCTGCTGCTGCCAACTCCAGGGTGTGAATCATCCAATTTTTGGGCTCCTGAAGCCAACTCCAGTGTCTCTTTAAAGTAATATTTGGGCTCCTGGTGCTGCTGCTGCCAACTCCAGGGTGTGAATCATCCAATTTTTGGGCTCCTGAAGCCAACTCCAGTGTCTCTTTAAAGGAATATTTGGCCTGCTGCTGCCAACTCCAGGGTGTGATTCATCCAATTTTTGGGCTCCTGAAGCCAACCCCAGGGTCTCTTTAAAGTAATATTTGGGCTCCTGCTGCTGCCAACTCCAGGGTGTGATTCATCCAATTTTTGGGCTACTGAAGCCAACCCCAGTGTCTCTTTAAAGTAATGTTTGGGCTCCTGTTGCTGCTGCCAACTCCAGGGTGTGAATCATCCAATTTTTGGGCTCCTGAAGCCAACTCCAGTGTCTCTTTAAAGTAATATTTGGGCTCCTGCTGCTGCTGCTGCCAACTCCAGGGTGTGAATCATCCAATTTTTGGGCTCCTGAAGCCAACCCCAGTGTCTCTTTAAAGTAATATTTGGGCTCCTGCTGCTGCTGCTGCCAACTCCAGTGTGTGAATCATCCAATTTTTGGGCTCCTGAAGCCAACTCCAGTGTCTCTTTAAAGTAATATTTGGCCTCCTGCTGCTGCTGCCAACTCCAGGGTGTGATTCATCCAATTTTTGGGCTACTGAAGCCAACCCCAGTGTCTCTTTAAAGTAATGTTTGGGCTCCTGCTGCTGCTGCCAACTCCAGGGTGTGAATCATCCAATTTTTGGGCTCCTGAAGCCAACTCCAGTGTCTCTTTAAAGTAATATTTGGGCTCCTGCTGCTGCTGCTGCCAACTCCAGGGTGTGAATCATCCAATTTTTGGGCTCCTGAAGCCAACTCCAGTGTCTCTTTAAAGTAATATTTGGCCTGCTGCTGCTGCTGCCAACTCCAGGGTGTGATTCATCCAATTTTTGGGCTCCTGAAGCCAACCCCAGGGTCTCTTTAAAGTAATATTTGGGCTCCTGCTGCTGCTGCCAGCTCCAGGGTGTGATTCATCCAATTTTTGGGCTACTGAAGCCAACCCCAGTGTCTCTTTAAAGTAATGTTTGGACTCCTGCTGCTGCTGCCAACTCCAGGGTGTGAATCATCCAATTTTTGGGCTCCTGAAGCCAACTCCAGTGTCTCTTTAAAGTAATATTTGGGCTCCTGCTGCTGCTGCTGCCAACTCCAGGGTGTGAATCATCCAATTTTTGGGCTCCTGAAGCCAACCCCAGTGTCTCTTTAAAGTAATATTTGGGCTCCTGCTGCTGCTGCTTGCAACTCCAGGGTGTGATTCATCCAATTTTTGGGCTCCTGAAGCCAACCCCAGGGTCTCTTTAAAGTAATATTTGGGCTCCTGCTGCTGCTGCCAACTCCAGGGTGTGATTCATCCAATTTTTGGGCTCCTGAAGCCAACTCCAGTGTCTCTTTAAAGTAATATTTGGCCTCCTGCTGCTGCTGCCAACTCCAGGGTGTGATTCATCCAATTTTTGGGCTACTGAAGCCAACCCCAGTGTCTCTTTAAAGTAATGTTTGGGCTCCTGCTGCTGCTGCCAACTCCAGGGTGTGAATCATCCAATTTTTGGGCTCCTGAAGCCAACTCCAGTGTCTCTTTAAAGTAATATTTGGGCTCCTGCTGCTGCTGCTGCCAACTCCAGGGTGTGAATCATCCAATTTTTGGGCTCCTGAAGCCAACTCCAGTGTCTCTTTAAAGTAATATTTGGCCTGCTGCTGCTGCTGCCAACTCCAGGGTGTGATTCATCCAATTTTTGGGCTCCTGAAGCCAACCCCAGGGTCTCTTTAAAGTAATATTTGGGCTCCTGCTGCTTCTGCCAACTCCAGGGTGTGATTCACTTTAAAGTAATGTTTGGACTCCTGCTGCTGCTGCCAACTCCAGGGTGTGAATCATCCAATTTTTGGGCTCCTGAAGCCAACCCCAGTGTCTCTTTAAAGTAATATTTGGGCTCCTGCTGCTGCTGCTTGCAACTCCAGGGTGTGATTCATCCAATTTTTGGGCTCCTGAAGCCAACTCCAGTGTCTCTTTAAAGTAATATTTGGCCTCCTGCTGCTGCTGCTGCTGCTGCCAACTCCAGGGTGTGATTCATCCAATTTTTGGGCTACTGAAGCCAACCCCAGTGTCTCTTTAAAGTAATGTTTGGGCTCCTGCTGCTGCTGCCAACTCCAGGGTGTGAATCATCCAATTTTTGGGCTCCTGAAGCCAACTCCAGTGTCTCTTTAAAGTAATATTTGGGCTCCTGCTGCTGCTGCTGCCAACTCCAGGGTGTGAATCATCCAATTTTTGGGCTCCTGAAGCCAACTCCAGTGTCTCTTTAAAGTAATATTTGGCCTGCTGCTGCTGCTGCCAACTCCAGGGTGTGATTCATCCAATTTTTGGGCTCCTGAAGCCAACCCCAGGGTCTCTTTAAAGTAATATTTGGGCTCCTGCTGCTGCTGCCAGCTCCAGGGTGTGATTCATCCAATTTTTGGGCTACTGAAGCCAACCCCAGTGTCTCTTTAAAGTAATGTTTGGACTCCTGCTGCTGCTGCCAACTCCAGGGTGTGAATCATCCAATTTTTGGGCTCCTGAAGCCAACTCCAGTGTCTCTTTAAAGTAATATTTGGGCTCCTGCTGCTGCTGCTGCCAACTCCAGGGTGTGAATCATCCAATTTTTGGGCTCCTGAAGCCAACCCCAGTGTCTCTTTAAAGTAATATTTGGGCTCCTGCTGCTGCTGCTTGCAACTCCAGGGTGTGATTCATCCAATTTTTGGGCTCCTGAAGCCAACCCCAGGGTCTCTTTAAAGTAATATTTGGGCTCCTGCTGCTGCTGCCAACTCCAGGGTGTGATTCATCCAATTTTTGGGCTCCTGAAGCCAACTCCAGTGTCTCTTTAAAGTAATATTTGGCCTCCTGCTGCTGCTGCCAACTCCAGGGTGTGATTCATCCAATTTTTGGGCTACTGAAGCCAACCCCAGTGTCTCTTTAAAGTAATGTTTGGGCTCCTGCTGCTGCTGCCAACTCCAGGGTGTGAATCATCCAATTTTTGGGCTCCTGAAGCCAACTCCAGTGTCTCTTTAAAGTAATATTTGGGCTCCTGCTGCTGCTGCTGCCAACTCCAGGGTGTGAATCATCCAATTTTTGGGCTCCTGAAGCCAACTCCAGTGTCTCTTTAAAGTAATATTTGGCCTGCTGCTGCTGCTGCCAACTCCAGGGTGTGATTCATCCAATTTTTGGGCTCCTGAAGCCAACCCCAGGGTCTCTTTAAAGTAATATTTGGGCTCCTGCTGCTTCTGCCAACTCCAGGGTGTGATTCACTTTAAAGTAATGTTTGGACTCCTGCTGCTGCTGCCAACTCCAGGGTGTGAATCATCCAATTTTTGGGCTCCTGAAGCCAACTCCAGTGTCTCTTTAAAGTAATATTTGGGCTCCTGCTGCTGCTGCTGCCAACTCCAGGGTGTGAATCATCCAATTTCTGGGCTCCTGAAGCCAACCCCAGTGTCTCTTTAAAGTAATATTTGGGCTCCTGCTGCTGCTGCTTGCAACTCCAGGGTGTGATTCATCCAATTTTTGGGCTCCTGAAGCCAACTCCAGTGTCTCTTTATAGTAATATTTGGCCTCCTGCTGCTGCTGCTGCTGCTGCTGCCAACTCCAGGGTGTGATTCATCCAATTTTTGGGCTACTGAAGCCAACCCCAGTGTCTCTTTAAAGTAATGTTTGGGCTCCTGCTGCTGCTGCCAACTCCAGGGTGTGAATCATCCAATTTTTGGGCTCCTGAAGCCAACTCCAGTGTCTCTTTAAAGTAATATTTGGGCTCCTGCTGCTGCTGCTGCCAACTCCAGGGTGTGAATCATCCAATTTTTGGGCTCCTGAAGCCAACTCCAGTGTCTCTTTAAAGTAATATTTGGCCTGCTGCTGCTGCTGCCAACTCCAGGGTGTGATTCATCCAATTTTTGGGCTCCTGAAGCCAACCCCAGTGTCTCTTTAAAGTAATATTTGGGCTCCTGCTGCTGCTGCTGCCAACTCCAGGGTGTGATTCATCCAATTTTTGGGCTATTGAAGCCAACCCCAGTGTCTCTTTAAAGTAATGTTTGGGCTCCTGCTGCTGCTGCCAACTCCAGGGTGTGAATCATCCAATTTTTGGGCTCCTGAAGCCAACTCCAGTGTCTCTTTAAAGTAATATTTGGGCTCCTGCTGCTGCTGCTGCCAACTCCAGGGTGTGAATCAATCAATTTTTGGGCTCCTGAAGCCAACTCCAGTGTCTCTTTAAAGTAATATTTGGGCTCCTGCTGCTGCTGCTGCCAACTCCAGGGTGTGAATCATCCAATTTTTGGGCTCCTGAAGCCAACTCCAGTGTCTCTTTAAAGTAATATTTGGCCTGCTGCTGCTGCTGCCAACTCCAGGGTGTGATTCATCCAATTTTTGGGCTCCTGAAGCCAACCCCAGGGTCTCTTTAAAGTAATATTTGGGCTCCTGCTGCTGCTGTCAACTCCAGGGTGTGATTCATCCAATTTTTGGGCTCCTGAAGCCAACCCCAGTGTCTCTTTAAAGTAATGTTTGGGCTCCTGCTGCTGCTGCCAACTCCAGGGTGTGAATCATCCAATTTTTGGGCTCCTGAAGCCAACTCCAGTGTCTCTTTAAAGTAATATTTGGGCTCCTGCTGCTGCTGCTGCCAACTCCAGGGTGTGAATCATCCAATTTTTGGGCTCCTGAAGCCAACCCCAGTGTCCCTTTAAAGTAATATTTGGGCTCCTGCTGCTGCTGCTTGCAACTCCAGGGTGTGATTCATCCAATTTTTGGGCTCCTGAAGCCAACTCCAGTGTCTCTTTAAAGTAATATTTGGCCTCCTGCTGCTGCTGCTGCCAACTCCAGGGTGTGATTCATCCAATTTTTGGGCTACTGAAGCCAACCCCAGTGTCTCTTTAAAGTAATGTTTGGGCTCCTGCTGCTGCTGCTGCCAACTCCAGGGTGTGAATCATCCAATTTTTGGGCTCCTGAAGCCAACTCCAGTGTCTCTTTAAAGGAATATTTGGCCTGCTGCTGCTGCTGCCAACTCCAGGGTGTGATTCATCCAATTTTTGGGCTCCTGAAGCCAACCCCAGGGTCTCTTTAAAGTAATATTTGGGCTCCTGCTGCTGCTACTGCCAACTCCAGGGTGTGATTCATCCAATTTTTGGGCTACTGAAGCCAACCCCAGTGTCTCTTTAAAGTGATGTTTGGGCTCCTGCTGCTGCTGCCAACTCCAGGGTGTGAATCATCCAATTTTTGGGCTCCTGAAGCCAACTCCAGTGTCTCTTTAAAGTAATATTTGGGCTCCTGCTGCTGCTGCTGCCAACTCCAGGGTGTGAATCATCCAATTTTTGGGCTCCTGAAGCCAACCCCAGTGTCTCTTTAAAGTAATATTTGGGCTCCTGCTGCTGCTGCTTGCAACTCCAGGGTGTGATTCATCCAATTTTTGGGCTCCTGAAGCCAACTCCAGTGTCTCTTTAAAGTAATATTTGGCCTCCTGCTGCTGCTGCTGCTGCTGCCAACTCCAGGGTGTGATTCATCCAATTTTTGGGCTACTGAAGCCAACCCCAGTGTCTCTTTAAAGTAATGTTTGGGCTCCTGCTGCTGCTGCCTACTCCAGGGTGTGAATCATCCAATTTTTGGGCTCCTGAAGCCAACTCCAGTGTCTCTTTAAAGTAATATTTGGGCTCCTGCTGCTGCTGCTGCCAACTCCAGGGTGTGAATCATCCAATTTTTGGGCTTCTGAAGCCAACTCCAGTGTCTCTTTAAAGTAATATTTGGCCTGCTGCTGCTGCTGCCAACTCCAGGGTGTGATTCATCCAATTTTTGGGCTCCTGAAGCCAACCCCAGTGTCTCTTTAAAGTAATATTTGGGCTCCTGCTGCTGCTGCTGCCAACTCCAGGGTGTGATTCATCCAATTTTTGGGCTACTGAAGCCAACCCCAGTGTCTCTTTAAAGTAATGTTTGGGCTCCTGCTGCTGCTGCCAACTTCAGGGTGTGAATCATCCAATTTTTGGGCTCCTGAAGCCAACTCCAGTGTCTCTTTAAAGTAATATTTGGGCTCCTGCTGCTGCTGCTGCAAACTCCAGGGTGTGAATCAATCAATTTTTGGGCTCCTGAAGCCAACTCCAGTGTCTCTTTAAAGTAATATTTGGCCTCCTGCTGCTGCTGCTGCCAACTCCAGGGTGTGAATCATCCAATTTTTGGGCTCCTGAAGCCAACTCCAGTGTCTCTTTAAAGTAATATTTGGCCTGCTGCTGCTGCCAACTCCAGGGTGTGATTCATCCAATTTTTGGGCTCCTGAAGCCAACCCCAGGGTCTCTATAAAGTAATATTTGTGCTCCTGCTGCTGCTGCCAACTCCAGGGTGTGATTCATCCAATTTTTGGGCTCCTGAAGCCAACCCCAGTGTCTCTTTAAAGTAATGTTTGGGCTCCTGCTGCTGCTGCCAACTCCAGGGTGTGAATCATCCAATTTTTGGGCTCCTGAAGCCAACTCCAGTGTCTCTTTAAAGTAATATTTGGGCTCCTGCTGCTGCCAACTCCAGGGTGTGAATCATCCAATTTTTGGGCTCCTGAAGCCAACCCCAGTGTCCCTTTAAAGTAATATTTGGGCTCCTGCTGCTGCTGCTTGCAACTCCAGGGTGTGATTCATCCAATTTTTGGGCTCCTGAAGCCAACTCCAGTGTCTCTTTAAAGTAATATTTGGGCTCCTGCTGCTGCTGCTGCCAACTCCAGGGTGTGATTCATCCAATTTTTGGGCTACTGAAGCCAACCCCAGTGTCTCTTTAAAGTAATGTTTGGGCTCCTGCTGCTGCTGCTGCCAACTCCAGGGTGTGAATCATCCAATTTTTGGGCTCCTGAAGCCAACTCCAGTGTCTCTTTAAAGTAATATTTGGCCTGCTGCTGCTGCTGCCAACTCCAGGGTGTGATTCATCCAATTTTTGGGCTCCTGAAGCCAACCCCAGGGTCTCTTTAAAGTAATATTTGGGCTCCTGCTGCTGCTGCTGCCAACTCCAGGGTGTGATTCATCCAATTTTTGGGCTACTGAAGCCAACCCCAGTGTCTCTTTAAAGTGATGTTTGGGCTCCTGCTGCTGCTGCCAACTCCAGGGTGTGAATCATCCAATTTTTGGGCTCCTGAAGCCAACTCCAGTGTCTCTTTAAAGTAATATTTGGGCTCCTGCTGCTGCTGCTGCCAACTCCAGGGTGTGAATCATCCAATTTTTGGGCTCCTGAAGCCAACCCCAGTGTCTCTTTAAAGTAATATTTGGGCTCCTGCTGCTGCTGCTTGCAACTCCAGGGTGTGATTCATCCAATTTTTGGGCTCCTGAAGCCAACTCCAGTGTCTCTTTAAAGTAATATTTGGCCTCCTGCTGCTGCTGCTGCCAACTCCAGGGTGTGATTCATCCAATTTTTGGGCTACTGAAGCCAACCCCAGTGTCTCTTTAAAGTAATGTTTGGGCTCCTGCTGCTGCTGCCAACTCCAGGGTGTGAATCATCCAATTTTTGGGCTCCTGAAGCCAACTCCAGTGTCTCTTTAAAGTAATATTTGGGCTCCTGCTGCTGCTGCTGCTGCTGCCAACTCCAGGGTGTGAATCATCCAATTTTTGGGCTCCTGAAGCCAACTCCAGTGTCTCTTTAAAGTAATATTTGGCCTGCTGCTGCTGCTGCCAACTCCAGGGTGTGATTCATCCAATTTTTGGGCTCCTGAAGCCAACCCCAGTGTCTCTTTAAAGTAATATTTGGGCTCCTGCTGCTGCCAACTCCAGGGTGTGATTCATCCAATTTTTGGGCTACTGAAGCCAACCCCAGTGTCTCTTTAAAGTAATGTTTGGGCTCCTGCTGCTGCTGCCAACTTCAGGGTGTGAATCATCCAATTTTTGGGCTCCTGAAGCCAACTCCAGTGTCTCTTTAAAGTAATATTTGGGCTCCTGCTGCTGCAAACTCCAGGGTGTGAATCAATCAATTTTGGGGCTCCTGAAGCCAACTCCAGTGTCTCTTTAAAGTAATATTTGGCCTCCTGCTGCTGCTGCCAACCCCAGGGTGTGATTCATCCAATTTTTGGGCTCCTGAAGCCAACCCCAGTGTCTCTTTAAAGTAATATTTGGGCTCCTGCTGCTGCTGCTTGCAACTCCAGGGTGTGATTCATCCAATTTTTGGGCTCCTGAAGCCAACCCCAGTGTCTCTTTAAAGTAATGTTTGGGCTCCTGCTGCTGCTGCTGCCAACTCCAGGGTGTGAATCATCCAATTTTTGGGCTCCTGAAGCCAACTCCAGTGTCTCTTTCAGCCAATGTTTGGGCTCCTGCTGCTGCTTGCAACTCCAGGGTGTGATTCATCCAATTTTTGGGCTCCTGCTGCTGCCAACTCCAGTGTCTCTTTAAAGCAATGTTTGGGCTCCTGCCCCTCATAGTGATGCCACTTCAACTCTCTGCAATTGTGCCGCTCTGCGATTCTATTAGCGATGCCTCTGATCTGCATGTGATATTTATTCAAAGTATTATTTAACTAACCCAGCACGCATCCTGTGCGTGTTACAGCAAGGCAGAATGGTTTACAACCCTATTGAGGCTCTAGGAGGCTCTGAAATAGCCGTTTTTAATAGCGATTCGTCGCGAATAAATTCGGATCGAAACGATCTTTGTCGGAAAATTCGGCGAATCAGTCGAATCGAATTTTTCAAAAGTTCGCTCATCTCTAGTGCCAGGTTTACACTCACACAGGCCTACTTCATTCAATGTAGGGGGTGTGCCAAGGCAGTTCTAGCATGTCCCTTCTACTTCAATAACCAGAGTAGGCGTGTTAGCGGATGCAAAGCAAACAAGATAGGCGCCACCCTTTCTGCCCGGTGCTGAAGGATGTATTCACTCGTGTTCCTGCATCTGTAAGTATGAAGACAGCAACACTGCATGGGGGAGCTGCGGGGGGCAAATGGTGATTATAGAGTTTTGTTTAATGTCTGGACAGGAACTTTAAAGGCTCCATCTAGCTTTACATCCAAATGTTCCAGAAATACAACTACTTTAGCATTAGTTCCAATCGCACAGTTACACAACATTCATCATCCCATGCTACTAGCCATTACCCCCCTTCGCAGCTCTAGCTTGCAAAGCACAGCCCAACTCATACAATTAGTTACCAGGGCCTTTAGCTCCCTCTACAGGTCTTTGGTGGTTGCCTTCTGGCCTAGAGATCTCCTTGCTCCTGACTTTACAGGTTTCCTCTGGTGTTTCTAGAATTAGGTACCGTATTTTTCACCCTATAAGACGCACATGCCCATAAGACGCACCTAGGATTTGGGGGAAGAAAATAAGAAAAAAAATATTTAAAACCAAAAACGCAACATTACAGACAGTGTGGCATTCCCCTATCCCATTCCCATAGGTCGTGTGGGATGCCCCCATTCCATAGACAGTGTAGCATGCCCCCATCCCATTCCCCGTATACCCAGTGTGGCATCCCCCCCTCCCATTCCCCATATACCCATTGGCTGTGTGGCATCCCCCTCTCCCCCCATTAGTATAGGCTGTGTGGCATCCCCCTCTCCCCATTCCCATAGGCTTTGTGGCATCCCCCTCCCCCCATTCCCATAGGCTGTGTGGCATCCCCCTCTCCCCATTCCCATAGGCTGTGTGGCATCCCCCTCCCCCCATTCCCATAGGCTGTGTGGCATCCCCCTCTCCCCATTCCCATAGGCTGTGTGGCATCCCCCTCCCCCCATTCCCATATGCTGTGTGGCATCCCTCTCTCCCCATTCCCATAGGCTGTGTGGCATCCCCCTCCCCCCATTAGTATAGGCTGTGTGGCATCCCCCTCCCCCCATTAGTATAGGCTGTGTGGCATCCCCCTCTCCCCATTAGTATAGGCTGTGTGGCCCCTCTCCTCCCATTAGAATAGGCTGTGTGGCCCCTCTCCCCCCATTCCCACCCCCCTCCCCCCATTAGTATAGGCAGGCGCCATGTACATAAAAAAAAAAGTTAAACTCACCTGTCTGCTGACACCGCTGCGCTGAGCGGCCGGCTCCGTGAATGGGGTGGGCGTGGCCTGCGCCGCAGCGTTGGCGCAGACCACGCCCACCCCATTCACGAGCTGGCTCTGTCCCGGCCCCGCCGCTGCGATCGCTGTCTTTTCAGGCAGCAATGACAGCGGCGGGGCCAGAGACAGAGCCCCTGCCGCTCCTCCATCTGCTGTTCCTGGGCACATGCGAGCACGAAGGTCCGGGCAGCGGGTGGGCGTGGCCTGCACGGTGCAGGCCACGCCCACCCACTGCCCGGACCTTCGTGCTCGCATGTGCTCTGAGCCCGGAAGAGGCAGCAGATGGAGGAGCGGCAGGGGCTCTGTCTCTGGCCCCACCGCTGTCATCGCTGCCTGAAAAGCCTGTGATCGCAGCGGCGATCCTCTGGCCGCTCCTCTGGCCTCTCGCAGTGCGGCAGACAACGCGGGAGCGCCCGGAACGGGTGAGTTTTTTTTTTTTTTTTAATCGTTTTTTTAAGTGTGCAGTGTGCACTGACATTTTTCCCCCACTTTTGGGGAAAAATAAGTGCATCTTATAGGGCGAAAAATACGGTAATTAGAATTATTAATTACTGAGCAAGTTCTCACTGGACCCTTATTATAATACTTCTGATCCCACTCAGTAATGCCATCCCATGCCATGTGCAGAGCCTTCCAGAACTTTTGGGTAGTTTAGTTACTGTTTCTTTTCCTACTGTAACACTACAGTGAACGACTCCCATATTGGTTTGCAGCTGCGGGGTTCGTAACTATAGGGGCGTGTGATCGCAACAGGCCCCGGAGATCGGGGGACCTATCATTGTTCACCCTTCACCTTATATATCATATTTGTACTCCTTTGGCATCAGTTAAAGAAAGGAAGCACCATCCATCTCTGCTGTTTTAGTCTTTAGTTGTCTACTTGCATTCTACTGAGACTCAGAAGGAAAGGACGCTCTGACTATGGAAAGGATGCAGAGGAGAGCCACCAAACTTCTAAGAGGAATGAAGGATCTTAGTTATGAGAAAAGATTACGAGAATTAAATCTGTTTAGTCTTGAGAGGAGACGACTAAGGGGGACATGATTAACTTGTATAAATATATAAATGGCCCATACAAAATATATGGGAAAACACAATTTCAGGTAAAATCCTCTCTAAAGACAAGGGGGCACTGCCTTCGACTGGAAAAAAAGAAATTTATTCTCCAGAGGCGACAAATGTTTTTTAACATAAGAACTATAAATCTGTGGAATAGCCTCCCACAGAAGCTTGTTACAGCATCAACCGCTGACAGCTTCAAAAAAGGATTAGATGATTATTTAGAAGAAAATAACATTAACAGTTACTATTAGCTGCTATCAGTAAAAAAAAAACAAAAAATAAAATAAAATAATAACTTCCCCTACCCCAACACCCTTGGTTGAACTTGAGGGACATATGTATTTTTTCAACCGTATTAACTATGTAACTATGTAAAGTTTACTGTATGAGCCTTGATTGAGCGCCATTTAAGGTTTGCACCAGGGCCTCATCACATTTAGATATACCATTAGCAGCTGCCTGGCACAGTTGGAAAAAAAAGATAGCGGCCATTTTGGAGCTTCCTCTACCAGCATCTCAGCCATGCTGCTGCCTGGATTCAACTGACATAACTGACAGTGCACAGTAACAGGAAGCCCAGCAGAACTTCCTGTTTGCAGGTGGCCTGCACATCCATGAGCCGCCATTTTGTTTCTAAAATTTACTACAGCAAGAGTTAGAAAAAGGTAAATGAATTTTTATGTGCAGAAATCTAAATTGCCCTGAGGAGGGATGCATATGAGCATTTTGCTTTATGTTTAGGTCTGTTTTCAGAAAGTGCTTAAGTATAATTTAAACAAATAATTTAAACAGAGACCAATGTCCTTGGTAACTGACTTTAATAAAAGAATTGGGCAAGAGAAAGTGGCCACAATGTATAAGGCAACTGAGGCCGACAAGATCACTGGTGATTCATGGAGCCATCACGGGCTTGACTGCAGGACAGATACTGATAGGCTCTTAGAGACGTATGATTCAAGAAGCCAATTACAGTCAGGGTTTCCATGCCGCTCTGCGCTCACACCATTGGAGAGGTCGAGGAAAATACGAGTTTAATGTAAAACGCAGGTGGGGGAGATTTCTATTTAATTAAATCATTTCTTCATGTGTAATGTTCCAATGCAGGCTTCAGCTACTGTAAAATTCATTATTAAACTATCCAGGGACCCAGCGGGATAAAGAAGAAATACTAAAAATACTAAAAAGGATTAGCATTTACCTGTCAATTTTAATCAAAGAATATTTTGCCCATGGGTGTAATGCTAAACCCCCCTTATCAAAATGCTCATGGGGCCCCACATAAAAAAACATATAGAAGAGGTACCATATTTTCGCTCTATAAGACGCACCTAGGATTTGGAGGAGGAAAATAAGAAAATAAATATTCTGAAACAAATGCCTAATAGGCAAGGTGCAGAATTCCCCCATTACAGGCAGAGGGGCACCCCCATCCCCCATATAGGCAGTTTGGCATTCCCCCCTCTCATTCCCCATAAAGGCAGTGTAGCATTCATTCCCCTTCCATTCCCATATAGGCAAAGGTAAAAAAAAAGTAAACTCACCTTTCCATCCTTCCCACTGTCCCCACTGTCTTCGCTGTGTCTGCCGCCGCCTGGGCACACAGACACCCGGCTTCGAGCATCGGCCAAGCCCACCTGCTGTATGAAGCGGATGTCTGTGTGTGCAGGTGCCGCTGAGAAGGCGGCAGATACAGCGAGGACAGCGGAGATAGCGAGTTGACTGTTTTCCTTTTTGTTTTTTTTACATTCGCCCAATAAGACGCACGGACATTTTCCCCCTACTTTTGTGCGTCTTATAGGGTGAAAATACAGTATATTCTATATTGACGGCTTGGCTGACTATCACCAACGTTTTATACATTGGACAGCAATCCCATGAGCTTCTGACTGGCCCACAAGTGAACAGGTAAACCCCCCGCCGACCCCTGAACTCAGTGCCTGCCCCTGTGAGCCCTGGTTTAAATTGGACCAAAACCCAGGATTTTGACTATCCTGGGTTTTGGTCCTTGCCCCGCTGTGTGAAACCCCCCAGATCACCCAATGTCACCCCAGATCACCCTTCCCTGGTCCTATGGAACATGCACAGCCTCTCATCCATTCAGTGCCCTCAGATCCACTCCCGCCCTTTCATCCAGGAGTTTGTCTAAGGCCAGCGTGCTGGCGGCCGCATCCCCCGCTACCCTTTAAAGAGGAAACCCAAACCTTACTGATCCGCTGACCCCCCCCTCCGGTTTTACTTTTGGTTAGCTTGTACTAACTTCCCCGGGGCATCCATTTTCTGGATTTCTGAAGGGCAGCACCATCTTGCATCCCATCAGGCACTGCGCACAGCCCCTAATCTCGTGCCTGCGCAGTGCCCACAGCTGGGATGCGATGGAGCCACCCGAAATCTCGCAAGATTCTGCTGAGTGGCGCATGACATTGAAGAGGCCGGCTAAAGCCGTACTGTCATTTACAGATGGCTAAGCTGGGGTGAGGAGCCACACCGGATGTCACCACAGCAGGCAGCAGCTACATCCAAATGGTAAGTAGGGGGATGATGGAGGGGGGGGGGTTTGGCCCCTTTTTATTTTATGTCCGAAGTTCCTCTTTAACAGGGATTGTGCCCGCCCCGGCCATTCACAAATGCCTGGTGCAGGCACGTGTCCTGCTAAAGGGATAGCGGGGATGCAGCCGCTGTTTGCGCATGATACAGAGACCACAGGTGAAGTATGGTAAAGAGAAAAGGGAGCAGTGATACAGACAATAGGGGGCTATACTGTAAGTATCATGAGTTTTAATAAGTCTTGATACTTTAGTCAAAGTCACCAGCTATAGGTTCCTGGCAATCAGAGGGAAGGGAAAAAATCAAAAGCAGTTACCCGATGACAAAATGATGCCTGTATTTTCAGAGACAAGAGAGTTCCTCTTGTGGTCATATAAGAAAACAGTTGCAAAGTGCTCAGGGATAGATGAGTGCCTCAAGAGCTTTCGGGAACAAAAGTTCCTTCAAATCTCAGTAACAAGAGCTTGAAGACAAGATGGCATCTCTAGTGCTTAAGCGTGGTAGGGGTCTGGGACACTAGAGAAAAAAAATCTCTAGTGCAAAGAGCACTTTCTTAGTATTTACATGGTGCATTCAAATCAAATGACAGAATGATATTCTCCCATGATCCTATGCAGTAGGCAAAGTCATGCAAATCATCTATTTCAACAACCTCTATTAAAATGGCTGGAGAGAGTTTAAATATCTGGGCATATGCACTGCCGCACACAATCAGCGGCGTCCTACTAACCACTACAGAAACTTACTCAGAAAAACATATATCACAACTGGTTAAATGTAGGCCTGGCATATATGCTAGAAACAAAAATGGCTGAGCAAACATCAATTTATTGCACCAATCTCAGCACACACATGGGACATATCTTACAGGTAAAAAACTAACATACAGTGCTTTAAAATAACGGGGGGCCCACCGTGCACATGACACACACTACCACGCACTCATACAGCACACCCCGCTAGCAGCGCCGCTATATTCCGCCTAAAAAACAGCGTGACACACTACTCAATGCTTGTAAAAATGCAAGCTAAGTTATCCAAATGAGACAGTGGCATGCCTCCTCACAAACGGTGTTGACTCCATTGATGTATGCGGCTGAAGTTTCAATAGACATATATTAGTGCCACCATGTGATGATCCTTTTGGTCTGCCAAAAATCCCAGAGCCCAATTGCAGCTAGCACACGAATTGGCGGTATACTAAATATCTTGCATCAGCGCTCTGTCATATGCCAGCATGGCAATGCACATTATTTCTCTGGGCTCAGGTTTAGCGATACAGTCACTATATGGAAACGCCTCTCAGAGGCAGGTACTTAGCTGTGGCGTGCGGTTGTCCCTCTCCAAACGCTGCCGCCGTGGTATCGGTGTTGCGCAACACTCTGAAGTGGAGGAGCTTAAGGCTGGAGCAGTGCTGAGAGCGGGGTGGCTAGCACGTGGAGGGGGCCGGCCGCAACACCGATACCACGGCGGCAGCGTTTGGAGATGGACAACCGCACGCCACAGCTAAGTACCTGCCTCTAATGGCACTAATAATGTGCAGTGCCATGCTGGCATATGACAGAGCGCTGATGCAAGATATTTAGTATACCGCCAATTCGTGCGCTAGCTGCAATTGGGCTCTGGGATTTTTGGCAGACCAAAAGGATCATCACATGGTGGCACTAATATATGTCTATTGAAACTTCAGCCGCATACATCAATGGAGTCAACACCGTTTGTGAGGAGGCATGCCACTGTCTCATTTGGATAACTTAGCTTGCATTTTTACAAGCATTGAGTAGTGTGTCACACTGTTTTTTAGGCGGAATATAGCGGCGCTGCTAGCGGGGTGTACTGTATGAGTGCGTGGTAGTGTGTGTCATGTGCACGGTGGGCCCCCGTGATTTTAAAGCACTGTATGTTAGTTTTTTACCTGTAAGATATGTCCCATGTGTGTGCTGAGTATAGCTAATAGTAAACACACAGCCATCCACTCCACTTGTGGACACATCTTATGGGGTATTTGCTCCTCATAAGCACAAGGCTAGATAGATGGTTGCAGAAAAATTAGAATTGAGAGATCCAAACCATAGAAGCCAGCTTAGAGAGAGACCCATGTGATGCCATATGGAGGAATTAAATGCCTCTGTTTAAAGTTGTCTCTACTGCTGTTGACATTTCTGCTGTTCAGGGACATGAAAGAGAACCTTTAGTGGAATCAGAGGCAGCAGAGTGTGTGTAGTACTTGGGACAGAACTGTGCTCTCAGTATTGTTCTCTAATGCTCCAGACCATGATAATGCCACATAATGCTTGGAAATGGTTGGAAATAAAAGTGCCCCTCTAATTCTGCAGGACAAGAGTGCATATAGTACTAACACACAAGAGAGTGCATATACCGCCTTGGGACAAGAGTGTGTCCTTAGTGGCTGGGGACAATACATCTAGTGGTTGGAGACCACCAGTGCATTAAATGCTCAGAGCCAAGATGTTGCTGCTGGAAATAACTTTGTCCCTCTAATTCTCCAGGTCATGACTGGGTCAGTATCACTCAAGGTCAGGAGAGTGCTTTTACCACTTGGGGATTACAATGTTTTTCTTCGCACCAAGGCACTTGCTAAGAACAAAGAACTGCATCTAGTGGTAAGAGACCACACGTGTCTTTAGTACTTAGAGTTAAGAAAGGTGCTGGCCCTTTAAACCGGACCTTCACCATGATTTATTGAAAAGCCCAAACCCTTATAAAACGATTCCCCAGCATCTACAATTAATATATTTTAAGTTTTTAGTCACTTATTCTTTCCCCCTGGGCTGCAACTCTGTTCAGGACTCTAGGATGTGGGTGCCGCCATCTTGACTCAGAAGCATCTCACTTACTGAGGAAAGGAGAGTGGGATAAAGTACAGGGGGTGGGGTTATAGCTGTGCTTTGCTCAGACAGAGCAGAGCTGGGGTCAGGAAAAGGTCAGCAATCCCAGAATTCAGAGCAGCACAGTCAGAAGACACTTACTGTTTGCAGGCTGTCTGATGCTCCATGAGCTGCCATCTTGGATGTTTAAAGGCTCATAACATGCAGTAGATGCAGGTAGGATGATTTAATGTGAGCAATCTGTATGTGCAGGGTGTGGGAAACATATAAGAAGGACCGCTTTAAGGCCGTCAGCTCCATGACTGGCATGTGCTTCCTCCGGAATCTGACCAGCCATGGTGATGGGGGGGGGGGGGATTGGGGGAAGTGACCTCAGGGGGGAGGGGGTGTATAAAGGGGCTTGGTTCGCCCTCCCCTTCCTCTTTGACCCACCATCTCCACCTAAAACGAGCTTTCCCACCCTCCCGCCCTCTGGGCGATGGAGTGGTTTAATTGGTCACAGGGGAATGTCGGTTAGATTTTGCACTGCATTTTGTTAACTTTTATAAAAAAAGAGAATATATTTATGTATTTATGTATAAATGGATGTTTATGGTTTGGATTTTGTCAATGCGCATGTATCGCGGAAGTTGTTATTACATGTTTTTAGTTATTGTGATTTCTAGGTATATTGTCACAGCCATTGGGCGGTCTCCTCTTTCAAGTTCAGGTCTGAGATAGCACGAAAATGGGTAACAGGAGGAGTCAAGTAAGCGGCTGTTTCTGCATACACCGGCCAGGTGTATGAGCTGTGGGGGGAGGGGAGAGGCAGAAGAGGGGAATTGGATCCTTGTGGTTAGCCCAGTTGAGTTCCCAGACCTAGGAGGCATGCGGCCGAGCTCATAATTGGCTTCTGTTTTTCCGGATTGGGAGGTATCAGGGGCCTGTCTCCCCTCCCTCTCTTTTGCTAGCTCGATTGTGGTGAAAATCTCAGACCTGGGTTAGGAATGGGGGGACTTAGCTTGCACTTGTTATTTATTACTATCTTGTTGAGGCTGTGGCCGATTAAATTCCATCATTTCAAAGAAATGGTTGTCTGGATGGTTATTTGGGTATGGGTGCGAGTGGTTGGCAGCTGAAGGTTTATGGAGCGCTATCCATGATATTGCTACTAACGCTGATAGTTATGATATTGCTACAAAGAGATAAGTGTTCCTTCAAACCTCAGTAACAGGAGAATGCCTTTAGTGCTGTAAGACAAGGAATACCCTTAACTCTGGACAACAAGAGGGGGCCTCCAGTGCTTAGGCCTCATAAGGTGCCTCCAGGAGTCTGGGACAAAAAATGTTTCTAGTGCAAAAAGGGCTTTCTTAGTATTTACATACATACATGCACACAGACCAATGATAAAAGCAATTATCCCCTGATCCTTAGCAGTAGCTACAGTCATGCAAATGATCTATTTGCATCGTTAGGCTATTACCAAAGCTCACAGAGCCTGCCAGGAGCATTTACTGTATTTTTTGCAGTATAAGACGCACCTGCCCATAAATAACACCTAGGATTTGGAGGAGGAAAAAAAATATTGTGAACCTATATTGTGTTAAAACACTGTCCCTGAAGAAACAAATTATAGGCAAGGTGCAGAATTCCACAGTTACAGGCAGTGTGGTATTGCTCCCCTCCCAATCCCCATTATAGGAAGTGTGGCAACCCCCTCCCATTTCTCATAGGCAGTGTGGCATTCTACCCCCTGCCATTCCCCACAGGCAGTGTGGCAATTCCCTCATCCCATTCCCCATCCTATTCCCCACAGACAGTGTGGAATTCCCCCCATCCTATTCCCCATTGGCAGCGTGGCATTCCCCCATCCTATTCCCCATAGGCAGCGTGGCATTTCCCCATCCCATTCCCCATAGGCAGTGTGGCATTCCCCCATCCCATTCTCGATAGGCAGTGCGGCATTCCCTATTCCATTTCCGTATAGGCATTGTGTCATTTCCCCTCCTATTTCCCATAGGCAGTGTGGCATTCCCCCCTCCCATTTCCATATAGGCATTGTGTCATTCCCCCTCCTATTTCCCATAGGCAGTGTGGCATTCCCAATCCAATTCAATCTAGAAACGGCGGATATATGCACACCATACTCATAGGTTTCTTGCAAATAAAAAGGTATTTATATAGATAATATATGACATATCAGGACAATGTATATATTCAAAGCTACACAAAAAGGATACAATATTGGTACTTTGGTATGTGGAAATATGAACAGTCTCCAGGATCATGGACCACCTCAAGGTAGAAAGAAATACATGATACTATATAAACGTATACAGGTAAATAATGGCTATGATAGGGTAAAATATTACCTATGTAGAGGCTATTGAGGGGTCTGTGTACAGGTCCTGAAGAGTGGAACAATAGATTTGCTGACCAGGATATGAACAGTTAAGGAAAACCATATGTAAAAGTATACATTATATCCAATCATAATCTATTCCTGGTCAGGTCAGGTTTCCCCTCCATTTCCCCATAGAGAGTGTGGTATTCCCTCTTCCATTCCCCATAGGCAGTGTGGCATTCCCCTATCCCATTCCCTATAGGTGGTGTGGTATTCCCCCCTCCCATTCCCCATAGGCAGTGTGACATTCCCCCTCCCATTCCCCATGGCCCCATTTTACGGGTTTTTTTCCATTCGCCCCATAAGACGCACATACATTTCCCCTCACTTTTAGGGGAATAAAAAATACGGTACTTAATGCTGACCTAAAGCAATGGATATTTTAGGTCACATTTTACACATGTCTTTAGTCACCCTTAGCATGTGAGTTTACCTCCATCCAGCACCATATGATCTAGGCTACAGTACTGTATGTCTTGTACTGACTATTCCCTCAGAAGTGGTGCTAGTCCACTAAGACAGCGTGAAGCTTTAGACGGGGGCCATATTACATTGCTGAGTATCAGCCTTATTTTTTCCGTTGATCTTTCTTTTTACATTTGATAATCTTGGCACTGACAGTATATCTAGTATTGGATGTTTATATATGAATTTGATCGTTACAGATAGTTATCTTTTGGACCCCATCCAGATTCACTTTTGTGTGTGTTTTTAATTGTTCTTGTATGTTTGTTCTTTTATGTTGTATGTCTTCACACCACAACAAACTAACTTTAGATCTACTTTTCGACTGTGCAGTATTGGGTATGGTTATTTTGGGAATTCTTTTTACTACCGATTTTCAGCTGCGGATAAGCTGCTTGAGGGTTAGAGAGTGCCTTTAGAGTTTAGTGTCTTTAGTGTTTAGTTAAAGAGGATCTTAGGTCGATAAGGGTCGATTCAGAGCCAGAGAGAAAACCTGCTCCTTTTTTTAAGAGAGAAAACTGCCATTCACTTTCAATGGCTACCTTGTGGCTAATTCAAAACCAGGTGAAAACTTACATCCAGTTGTCGAATCAGCCCCAAGGTAGACACTGAAAGTGAATGACAGTTTTCTCTCCTAAAAAGGAGTGCCTTTTCTCACCCAGTGCTGAATCGACCAGATAAGTAAATCTAGTGCCTCGGGATGAAAATCTTTCTCAGGATATTGCTGCTAATGCCTGAGGACAAAAGATCTGCTACGCTTAGGGACAATTATGAGCGGTAAATGAACCCTGTGTGTGTAGACAAGAGGCTCCTGCCTTGAGAAAGTGTCAGGGAGGCTGTCACGAAATGCGCAGGCCTGTTCTCGGGGGGTGTGGTTTCACAATGATGTAAGATCGATCATAAACTGTGTGATATGTACCTTCTTCTTTTCATTATTTGAAGCACTTTAAATTGGTATGAACTGTTGTAAATTGATGCACTTTTTTGAGCACAAGCACTTTATGTAGTATATAGTAGTATAAGTAAAAGGCATTTGAGAATATAAATTAGGTGCCACACTAATCATGTTAAAACAGGTATTTTGGTAGCAGCAGGTTTAGCGCCCCCCTCTGGCAGATAGTGTTAATAGGCGTTATATGTTTTTTAAAGTACAATTTTATCATGTAGTGTTTGTCTTTTTGGCCTAATAAAGTATGGATTTGATACATTAATATTGATTGGGTAGTGCATTTGTTAGTCTCTGGTGTGAATGCAGCTTTATGTTGGGGGTTTTTGGCCACCCCCCATTTTACAATACAAAATATGTTCAATTGTATGTTTAACACAGTCATTTCACACATTCTATCCTAGTTTATGTTTGAACATAGGTGTAATGATTTAATGTTGCTGGTTACGAGAGATCCAGGGGGCCTCTTGAAGGTCAGCTTGCTGATGGAGGGTAATAAAAGCAATATATTAATATGGGCGCCGGCTCTGGTGCGAAGTACGTGGAAACCAAGTACATCATTCTGTAATCACATGTAGCAGAAATAATGTATTCAATCAATTAAAGGGCACTACCAAGGGATGATTTGACAAGTGTTGCCATGCCAACCAGCGAGGAAGATGGAATATCTGCATTTAGGGCTCTACATAGTGATAGATGTAGCAGATTTTGGAGGCTGGAACAGATTCTCCGATGTCCAAAGGTGTAAAGATAATATAATGTATCTGCCTGGTGGTGCTGCACCACATTCAAGTAGCAGAACGACAATATATATATATGTATATATATATATATATATATATATATATATATATACATATATATTGTAGGCATACAGCTGGTAAAATAGTGGAAGGTGTGTACTGTACGTCTCACACAGGATGCTAGGCTGGGTGAGATAAGCAATCCCCAAAATCTGTTTATTCATTTATTAATTTTTAATGGGTCTGGATTTTTTTGGAATGGCAGGTAGGTTGGTAGAGTTGCCACCTCCCCTTTCCAGCATAGGTTTTTGCTGTGCTTCTCGACCCACACAGGTGGCTAAGATCATCCATCACTTTGCTAGAAAATGGCTGCATTGAAAACCGCCTGGGGGAAGCAGTGTGATGAGACAGACAGGGTCAGATTAAGGGTGTTTATGGTATGGAGTAATACCCCACCAACACTACACCCTGCAGCATATGCTCCCTGGGCCCCCCACTAAGGGTGCAACAGCAGAAACTGCTGTAACTCACCTGACAATCTGCCTCCTGTCAATGGTGCTGGTATTTGAAATAGTCCACGGTGGGGGCCACAGAAAAATGGCTGCTTCTCCCCCAGCTGGCACTAGGAGTGTCCTCACTCATGGTGAGTGGTGGCCATTTCTCTGTGGCCCTAGCCGGGGACCATTTCAAATGCTGCCACCGGTGACAGGAAGTGGATTGTGGCGCTCAGGTACATTTTTACATCAGCGCACTTCCTACTGCACATTCCGCCACAGCCACCCACCAAAGTTTGAGTCCCAAATTATTTCACTGGGGACTGGGTTCGGGCTCCCTGAACCCAAACTTTTAGTCAAAGTTTGGCCAAACTTGCTAGACCTGAACTTTGGGGGGCTCGCTCATTCCTACCCACTGTCTTACCACACAACCACGCCAAGTCCATACTTAAAATCCTGCCCTGGTTATGCACACCAGTTGATACTGGGGCTATGGGGGGAGCCTGGAGTAGGTGTTCCATTGCACTGAATTGAATCTGGCCCAGGAGACAGAGCCTGTCTCAGGATTCAGGTCTGTGTTGAAAAATATGCCAACTTCTGTATGCTGAACACAGTGAACTTTGTTCTCCTCAATAAACTGCATAGTACTCTACCTCACTTTACTCCGTCTCCAGAGTTTGTCACTGCTAATAGCAACCCCGATCCTGAATATATATATATATATATATATATATATATATATATACATACACACACACTCCATAGTAACATGTGTGTAGACTATGGTATATAAGGCTGAAGAAAGACTAGCCCATGGTCTAGTAGCCATAGTGGGTAAAGTTGTTATATGAAAGAAAGGCACCCAGGCCACTCTTTTTTAAACTCATTCACTACCTCCTCTGGCAGAGGAGCAAGAGTTCTACAGTGAGCCTCCCCACTTCAGCAAATGTCTAGCATGTCCTGGGCAGAAATAAAGATTCTTATGTAAAAAAGGATAACCACTTTAGCTTCAGCTTATCACTTTACGAGTCCCAGAGTAAAGTATAAAGTATAGGTTGTTGTTTTTGGTACAGATGTCCCTCGATTTCCTTTTAAGTTAATATACAAAACACTGCTTTGAGGCCAATTGGGCTGCTGCTTTTAACACCCACATGCAATCTCAGACCCATAGTCTCCCTCTCAGCTCCCTGTACCCAGCCCCACTGTACCCACAAGCCAAGGGACCCCAGCCCCTAATGCTATAGCCTCATCATCATGGTGGAAGGGGCCTCAGCAAGGATATCCCAGGCTGGCCAGGGGCTGGTAAAATCCAGGGCTGATTTTTGGCCCCAGTCCACCACAGCTCCTCACCCATCCTGTGGTGCTGCTGCTGTCCAGTATTGGTGCCAAGTTGTGTCCGCAACTTAGCAGCTTGCAGTGCCCCTCCCAATGACTGAGCCCAATATGGAGGACGAGTTTCTTTATATAACATGTGTCAGTAAGTTGTTGTACCGTGTTAGCCATCGATGTAAGCAGGAAATCCAAGGTTAAGGTAATACCATTTATTGCAACAACAGAAAGGCACAGAGCAGAATAATAGTTTTTCTAGTCCATTCAGTTGCTAAAATGAGCTTCTAGATGGAGTCCCACTGTGCATGCACCAAAATGTTTCTGTGCCCACCATCACTTGAAGGTACTCTTACCAACTCCAGGGTATTTAAACTGCCGACAGATTATATGATGATTATGAGCACCCGAAAGTTTAATGAGCTTGAGCTGCTTCTTAGTTATTTGCCAATGTCCATGCACAAGCCATATAGGAAGCAAAAACAAAGAAACACATCTAGTGAAACTCTGTAAGTACAGCAGAATCACTCTTTAATACTTCATAAAATGCACTTACAAAACACTCTTTGTTAAACCACACATCCAATAAAAACGAAGGTGTCCCCAATCCCTCACACTGCGGCCGCTAGTGATAAAGAAATCGGGTCCTTTTGGTCTCCAAAATTGTTCCCCTCACCTTCCACCTAACGTGTTTCGTTGGGGCACCAGCTTTTTCAATGGTGCAGGGCCAGGGGAAAATACAGAATATATACTGCACAGAATATATACTGCACTGTATTTTCCTCTGGCCCCGCACTGTTGAAAAAGCTGGTGACCCAGCGAAATGCGTTAGGTGGAAGGTGAGGGGAACAATTTTGGAGACCAAAAGGACCCGATTTCTTTATCACTAGCGGCCGCAGTGTGAGGGATTGGGGACACCTTCGTTTTTATTGGATGTGTGGTTTAACAAAGAGTGTTTTGTAAGTGCATTTTATGAAGTATTAAAGAGTGATTCCGCTGTACTTACAGAGTTGCACTAGATGTGTTTCTTTGTTTTTGCTTCCTATATGGCTTGTGCATGGACATTGGCAAATAACTAAGAAGCAGCTCAAGCTCATTAAACTTTCGGGTGCTCATAATCATCAAATAATCTGTCAGCAGTTTAAATACCCTGGAGTTGGTAAGAGTACCTTCAAGTGGTGGTGGGCACAGAAACATTTTGGTGCTTGCACAGTGGGACTCCATCTAGAAGCTCATTTTACCAATTGAATGGACTAGAAAAACAATTATTCTGCTCTGTGCCTTTCTGTTATTTATTGTTAGGACTTTTTTGCGGAATAGAAAAGTCTGGCGCGTTGTAGCATTCGTTCTGAGAGTCGTCCTTACCTAAGACCTAAGCGCGGTGTTTTTCTATTATTGTATCAATACCATTTATTGGCTAACTCAATAAGTTTGAAAATGCAAGCTCTCGGAGCTGTTCAAGCTTCTTCTTCAGGCATAATCGATTATGATTATGCCTGAAGAAGAAGCTTAAACCGCTTCGAAAGCTTCCATTATATAACATGTGAATTTGCACATATAGAGTATCATATAAAATAAAGAGAATAAAGTCTTATTGCCATCCAAATGATGTGACGTATAAACTCCAGAGATACCAGCCTCTCCTAGTTGTGAGCGTGGTCAGCTAAATATGGACCATCTTGAACCAGGTCAGCCATGCTTAACTGTGACAGCTGAGCGCGCTGGCGGCTCTGTCTCTCACATCTGTCGCAGCGAGCGCCGCAATGCTGGCCTTACCTGCCTAATAAAGTTTTGCCCTCAGCAGGTAATGCTCTTTATAAATTTATGACTTGCCATCAAACATATCAGGCAGAGGAGCAGATGATTCAGCAGAACACACTATACCTTCTGAGCTCTGACTCCTGCCATCTGTCTGGGAAATATATATTTAATGGTAACATTATCATAGCCGGGTATAGCTGGGAAAGATAAGCCATGGTGCGCTTTGCCTTTCACTCTCATGCTTCCTGTCTATAGACATAGTTCTGCCATCAACAGCAAGGCTCCTGGTGTGGCAGAACTACAATAACCAGCATAACCTGCAGCGTTACTGATATAGACACATCCATTTGTATTTGTCTTCCCATGTAAACATTACAATAATGGACCTGATTTATACATTTGCATTTAAATTTACATTACAGAAACTAACTCCCCTCCCATTCCTAACCCAATTACCTTGGCTGACATTTCACTGCCCATTTTCCACCTAATAGATGCTGGTCTGGTCTGGAATCAGCGTGGGGGGCAT
Source organism: Gastrophryne carolinensis (assembly GCA_027917425.1). Classification (NCBI taxonomy): domain Eukaryota; kingdom Metazoa; phylum Chordata; class Amphibia; order Anura; family Microhylidae; genus Gastrophryne; species Gastrophryne carolinensis. The sequence goes on from CM051239.1 coordinate 377,345,402, forward strand.
CCTGATTGCTGTGCCCATCCCACTCATTAAACCCCTGCAAACTGAGATTTCTTACCCCCCCCCCAGGCAAAATTGACCACTGCAATCAGCCACCAGCATTTGTGTGGTTTGTAATCTGCAAGTCTGATGCTTTCTTCCTTTTTTTGCTCCTTTTGTTCTTCTCTTTCTTTCCTTTTTCATTTTTTTCTCTCTTCTTTCCTTCCTTCCTTCCTCTTCTTCCTTTCAGTTTTTTCTGCCTTTTTTCTTTCTTTCTCTTTCTTTCTTTCCTTCAGCTTCCTTCATTCTTCTATGTTTTTGTTTTCTCTTTACTTCTTTTTTTCTCTTTCTTTTTTTTTACCTTCCTTACCTTTTTTCTCCTTCCACATTTCCGTTTTTTTCCTTTACTACTTTCACTTTTTTCCTTCCTTCTTTTCTCTTTCTTTCCACATTTCTCTTTTCTTCCTTTACTTCTCTATTTTCTAACTTTCTCCTTTCCTTTCTTCATTATTTTCCTTTCTATTTTATTCTTTGCTTCTTTAGTCTCTTCCTTCCTCTACTCTTGACATTTGACCAAAGCCCCTGCTGATTCTTTCTTCTTAGGGTGTAAAATTAGAAATGGATATTTTCACTTCACCCTGGAACACTTTTTTGGTCTCTCCCTTTCTGTAGGATTGCAGGTGATTGGCCATTGCATAAGTGTGCATAAGTGACATCATTGCCACAGACAATGGCAATGAATAGAGGAGGTGGAGCTTTACAGCTAAATCAGATGCCATTATCTGGTATTAGAATGAAGCAAGAGCAGTAAAAATAGGCAGAAGTTACTATTCAAGGGGGAAGCAATTCAGGGGATGCTAGTTAGAAATGTGGGTTTTGGTCCGCTTTAATTCTAGCGCATGTATTTACTTGATAATTTGCAGCACCCACCAACCTTATACAGGAACAAAACCCAAGCTTTTCACTCTCACAGGTTTTATTGCCTTCCCATGAGCATCCTGAGCCAATGTGTGTTTATCTAAGGGAAAGTCTTATAGTCTCCAATAACGCTTTTGGTCCACTTTAACCTACTTTTACCTCATTATGACTTCCTAGACCCCACTAATGTTTCCCAGGCCTCTTCTTTTTCTTCCTTTTATCCTTCATGCCTTCCGTTATTTCTTATTTTCTTATGGACCAACAGTTAAAAATGACTTAAACCAGGAAAACACAGCAAACAGTGCTCATATGCATCTCTCCCCAGGACAATTTAGATTGATGAACATAAACATTCATTTACCTTTTTCTAAATCCTGCTGTAGGCCACCTGCAAACAGGAAGTGCTGCTGGGCTTCCTGTTACTGCACATTGTCAGTTATGTCAGTTGAATCCAGGCAGCAGCATGGCTGAGATGCTGGGAGAGGAAGCTCCAAAATGGCCGCTACCTTTCTTTTCTCCCTTTTAAGTTCTTTTCTTGACCTTATGTTTACATTCATTCTATAAATAATGAAATGGCTTTGTTTCAGCTGAAATGATTCCCATTTCCTGCAATACCTGACATGAGCTCCATCTAATATAATTAGAGATGAGCGAACTTCTTGAAAGTTCGATTCGGGCGGTTCGCCGAATTTCCCCAAGAAATTCGGGTTCGCCCGAATCGAACTTTCACGAATCGCTCATCTGAAAAAAAAAATGCCGGCATGGTGGGAGCGGGCAGGCTGGCTACGCCTGTCAGCGGGCCACCGCCGGCCCGCTGACAGCGTAGCCGGCCTGCCCGCTCCCACCATGCCGGCATTTTTTTAAAAAGCAAACACTTACCTGCATGGTCGGAGCGTGGAGGCCGGCGCCGCTCTCAGCTGTCATCAGAGGACGCGTCATCAGAGGGCGCATCATCAGAGGGCGCCTGAGAGCGGCGCCGGCCTCCACGCTCCGACCATGCAGGTAAGTGTTTGCTTTTTAAAAAAATGCCGGCATGGTGGGAGCAGGCAGGCCGGCCGGCTGCGCTGTCAGAGGGCCGGCTTCTGCCACTCGCTGACAGCGTAGCCGGCCTGCCTGCTCCCACCATGCCGGCATTTTTTTTTTTTTATTTCAGGGAAAATTCGATCGGCACGAACCAAAAAAAATTCGGGTTCGTGCCAAATCGAATTTTCCCTGAAATTCGGACGAATTCCGGTTCGTCCGAACCGGTTCGCTCATCCCTAAATATAATTCAAGTACATTTATTTACTTTTTTTATTGCAACATCCACCAACCTTAACCTGCTTTCACCTGATAATGTCTTCCCAGTGCTCACTTAAGTTTCAATGTGCCCGCCGTATCTTCCGCAGATCGTCTGCTTTGGAGGATGTTGCTATGGCAACCTCATGCTTCCCAGGGTTTTCGAAACCAGACTGGAGACATTGGCCATTAATTGTTTTTTTGAGTGGAGAGCAGAACTCTTCCTATGGCCGAGAATAGAACAGATTAAAATAATTTGTGCGGTGAACACGCTCTTCTATTCTCTAAGTTCTTGACTTCTGCTGTTAGTTTGTGGAAAGACATTTTTGTTGATCTTTAGTGTCATAGACTGTAATGCGATATCTTGTGTAAGCTGACGTGACGCCGAGTGATGGAATTAGAAAGCCAGCCTATGTAGTAAGGGAATAGACAGATACATTTCTCCTCCATAATCATTTTGCTCATTTGTTGTCTTTAAACTTTAGCTCACATTGGTATTAATTTGATGTTATTTTAGTTTTTTTCTTTAATCAATGCAAAAACAAATCTTGATTTTTAAATTTACTACCAAGAAAGGACATTTGAACAAATATTAAAAATCTCCTTCTAACTCTCCTTTACAGTCAGTAATAAAAAGTACTTTCTTTTTTTTTTTTTTACTATTTTGTTATTTTGATTTGTTGTTTCAGCCAATGCTGCCCCCTGGTGTCTGCTTGTGGATAAAAAGTCCCATGAAAGTCCTATTGTAGGTAAAGTTTGTCATTAAAAATAACCCAACATCCAATACTAATTAGATGAAATATAATGAACTAGCTGTGAGGTGTTAGCACTGATGCTTTGACCAAAATAACACCCAGCAGCTTGGCGCCCCCTCGGCCCGTAACACTGCAAAACAAACAAGCTTCCCCCAATGAAATCGAGCCAGATAATTGGCTGCGATCACGTGGCCCCGGCCACTGAATACCCAGGGGTGACTGGCATCAACCTCGTGACCGGGGTGACCAATTCTAGGGCTCAATTTGAAAGGTTAAGGTTTTTTGTTTTTCGTTCATTACTGTGCAGGGCCACCGCCATTTGGGATGTAGTCCTGCGCTGGGAACAACACCTATTTTGTAATGAGCCATTCCAGTCAGGGTCAGGGGAGTTGGACCTGTGCTGTTTTGTTAGGTCTGGTGGTATAGATAGTTGCATTTACCTTATATTTATAACAGTGCATAATATACAGTGTAGTTATGCAGTGATTGTATACAAGGCCCCTGTGTTGTAAACAGGCGGTGATTTCTCTAAATTGGGGTCCGTGGCAATTGGGTTATCCCAGTTGTAGCAAGCCTTTGGGTGTTTTGGGTTCAGTCCTTAGGTTGTAGCAAGTGTCCATGTACAGACGTGTTTTGCCTGTTCAGCTTCCTCAGTGTATAGGATATCCTGGTATTGATGATAAGGGATGTCATTAATGGATGCATAAATGGTTCCCAAACTTATTGGTGCATAGGAAAAAAAAACGTACAATATGTTGTGCCTCTCAGGTTACAGTTCCTTAGATCTGAGGTATCCTTCCTGTATTTATGCTCTTTTGAAGCGGAGTGCTGTGCCCCTTTGTTGTGAACTCGATTAGAAGTGCCCAACCTCCCACAGAGATCCCAATTCTCTTCTCAGTTACCCCATATATCCTCTCCTCCCCCAGCCCACTTTAACTAGACATTCCAATGAGCAAACAAATAAATGGCACTTGCCTGCCAGTATGCAGACCTGTTCTCTGGCAATAGATACGAGCTTCAGATTACCCCCCCCTCCCCGGCCTCACTCAGTCTGATGGCTTTTGAGCAGCTTTAAAATAAGGCCAAGGCTGTCAGCCCAAAGATAAGTGCCCTTTATTTATTTTTTACTGCCTGGACCATTGGGGTGAGCTGTAAACTGTGGCCTTATATCAGCCACTAGGGGGAACACTACCCCAGATTAGCTGAGATTATCAGAAATAAACAAAGCACAAAATAGAATGTGTGAAGGGGGCTTATTAGTATGAAAGAATAATAAGAAAATAAGCTCTGAACCTCTTTCCAGCCTCAGTCATTGCTGATGTCTTTTTGCTTGGAGCATCCAGGCGCTGCAATATTTCTTTATTACTACTGAATTTCTGGGGTGGAGGGTTGATTCTGAACCTTTGCTTGAATTCTGAATTACGTCTTCAGCCACCTGCCCTCTACCTTTGCTACAAACTTTGATTATGATTAACACTGTCTGCCCATGACCTTTGCTTATGTCTGATATTGCTTCTGCCATCTGTCAGGCCACTGTCACCTAAGAATAACCACCTGCCTGCTCACCTATTTCCTGGCTCCCTCACTGTTCATTTTTGGGCTGTGCGCACGCTCCCGCCTCAAGCTATTTAAATAGTCTAGGAGCACCCCCGCTGCTAGGGGTGCAGCAACTTGCACTCATGATTGCCAAGCATTAAATATGCACAACAAATGGCTCTGCTTGGACCAGAGTCTGTGCTGTAGAACCAGGAAAAGGTTCATTTTTGTGGGTGATCTGGGGTTTCACACAGCAGGGCAACCCAAACTGGAATGCCCCCGGGGCTGGGAACAAAATCCAGGATAGTCAAAATTGTAGGTTTTCTGCCACAATAAAGTGGACCAGTCGGCAGCACAGCCGGCTCTAGAGTCTAAAAGTCTTCAGAGCAGATTGACTGGGTGCCCCTGGGGCATCCCGGTTTGTGATACCCCAAAGTGTGAGCCCCCAGATCACCCGCAAACCTCTTAACTTTCTGGTGGTCCCTTACCGTGATCATGGCATCCCTGCAGCTGTGGGTGCTCCCACGCTCGGCCTTTCTGAGTGGATGGGTGTGGGAGTGCACACTCTGTAGGGAAACCAAGGATGCGGATTCCCAATCCTTTTGCCGATGCTCAGTCCAAAACAATGACTTTATGCCATGCATTAGTATGCATTGGATGAGCGCCCATGTCATGCATGTGAGTTGAGTGGGAGATCTGAGAGCTTTCACACAGTGGGCACCACAAATCAGGATGCCCCAGGGACAAGGACCCATCTGCAGAAAGTAATAATCATGGTGATTGCTCTATGTTAACAGGTTGCAGCCATGTCTTCTCCATTCATTGGAATGGGGGGTATGTGCCGAGGCCTGGCACATCTCATCCATTAGTCTGTGACTGATGACTGGGGCATGTCCTAACACAAAAGTGATGGTAAATGAAATTAGGATTCAGGCACCATGGGACTAAAACCAGAGATCGGGAGCAGCAAGTATTTTGGGTAGTTTGTAGCAGGTTGAGTGCCCCGTCTGTACCAAGTGTCCATGTGCAGACGTGTTTCGCCTGTCCAGCTTCCTCAGTGTATAGGGTAGTGATAATAAGGGGTTTTAAGAATGGATGCATAAATGGTTCCCAAACCTCCAGGAATATCCACCCTATTACTCACCTTTGTATCCTCAGCAAACAAGCAAACTTTTCCTACCAAGCCTTCTCATATGTCACTTATTACTTATTAAAAAGAATGGGGCCCAGGACAGAACCTTGAGAAACACCAGTTGTAACTCTCCACCAGATTGCACACTCTTGCATGGCATTTACAATAAGACTTTGCAGTTCATAATACTGTATTTTTCGCCCAATAAGACACACCTGGCCATAAGACGCACATAGGATTTGGAGGAGGAAAATTCGAAAAATAATATTCTGAACCAAATAATAGGCAAGGTGCAGAATTCTCCTCTTACAGGCAGAGTGGCCACCCCCTCCTATTCTCAATAGGCAGCGTGGCATTCCCCCCTTCCATTCCCCATAGGCACTGTGGCATTCCCCCAATCCCATAGGAAATGTGGCATCCCCCCAATCCCATAGGCAGTGTGGTATTCCTCCCTCCCATTCCCATAGACAGCTTGGCATTCCCCCCATCCCATTCCCCATAGGTAGTGTGGCAACCCCCCCATTCCCATAGGCAGTGGGGCATTGCCCCTTCCCATAGACAGTGTGCCCCCCCTTCTGTTCCCCATAGGCGGCAGAAGAACATAGAAAAAAAAAGTCAACTCACATGCCCCTGGCCTCCAGCTGCTGCCGCTGCAAGCCTGCGCCAGCTTGGTGGAGGCCATGCTTACTCGCTGCAAGGACCCAGATGTTTGCATGTGCCCCAGCCGGAAGAGGCAGCGGCAGGAACGGAGACAGCATCCACCGCCTGCTCCAGCTGCTGCCTCTTCCGGCCAAGGCACACGCAAACAGGCAGCAGCTGGAGGGCAGAAGAAGGCGAAGAAGCAACAGGCGCTGTCTCCGTCGCTGCTGCCGCCGGTTGGGACGGGGACAGAACTCCTCCATCTTTTTCTAACCTTCCCCAGTGTGGCAGGCAGCCCAGTCAGCAAGGCGGAAGCACCCATAACAAGTGAGTTTACTTTTTTTTTTTCTGTTTTTACATTTGCCTGATAAGAGGCATGGACATTCCCCCCCCCCCCCCCCCCCACACACACACTTTTGAGGAAAAATAAGTAGGTCTTATAGGGCGAAAAATACGGTATGTTCCATTTTAACCCTGATGCTGCGTTCACATCTGTCCGGATGCATTTCTACGTTTTCCATGTATTCTCTATTGCCTCTTTCACACCTCTCTGTTACAATTAAGTGTGTTTGCAACATAGCCAAAAAAAGTCCTGCTTGCTGCGTTCCAACCAGACTGCATATGCAGTTGAAAAACGCACTTGATCTGCAACTGCATAGTGTGAACGTAGTCTAAATCCTGACATCACTTCGTTTTCTAATAAATGTTCTATTTATTATGTTCCTCAGTGGTACTACTTCCTGGAAAAAAGTGTCTACAACCCCTTCCCACTCATTCCAAAATCAAAATGTGTTTGGGACTAGGCTTTAAAAGACCCAAGGTCACCTTGGGCAATGTAGGGTTGGAGATGATAAACCTGGTGAAGGACCAGGAGTAGCCAAAAAAGGAAAGCCACTAGAGGAGGTCACAAGGATTGTTTGTCCATCCAATAAAGCCAAATATAAGATATCGGTTGCGTAGAAACTGGTAATGAGCCAAACATTAGGTTCTGTGGGAGGGTAAAATTGGCTGCTAATGGGCTATTATCATAATGAAGCCATATTTGTTTTTATGCACTGTGCTGGTAGAAGGTGCACAAGTATGAAATAAGAAGTGTGGGGCCTTAGCAGGGAAAACAGCACAAATAAAGGGAATTGAAGTAGATCAAAACACATCTGTTTGATTGGTATCCCTCACACTCCATAACCGATAGACAGTGCTTTTTCAGTAGTTTCACCATCCTGTCTTCTGTCCTTTCCCAAAAATAGACCCAAATCTCTTAAGTCCCAGATTGCCATGGCAGGTCTAGCAATTGCCAGATTGTCATCATCATCATCATCCAGCACCCTCTATGCAACAACAGCAACATGCTGTTATTCAAATCTCACATCCCTGGATCCTCTTTCATTATGTATGAACTGCCTGCCCCGGGGGGTGATTTATTTTTCTACTTCCAGGCAGGGGACTATAGGACTATTAGATGGAAAATTGGCTAATTTAGTTTTGTTCTGCTTTAAATATTTGGCGTTCTGTGTTGACTATCTAGATTTGACAGGACCTGATATTATTTTGGAACTTGAACATCATTAATCCTTTTTTTATAATTCTAAATATGTTTTATTGGCATTGGTAGAAACTAGTGATGAGCCAAAGATTAGCCAACAATTTACAGTTTTTACTCCTTCACTCTTTGGAACAAGTCTGGTGGTCTGGGAGTGAGGGATATTGGAAATGGATATGGAAAGCCACCCAGTCGCATACAGGATGGCTTGGTAAACCCCCTAAACTTTGAGGGTCCATGGAACCCTATACCAGTTCACCAGTAGTGTATGAAAAATATTAAAACCCAACTGATTTACAAAGCCACTGGAGAAGCAGGTCGGGGACCTTCAGCAGATTCTGATTTGCTTGCAGGGAGTTGGCTTGGCCTGCAGTGTCCTGGAAATGTATGTAGCATCCCTATATGTGTTTTGTTCTATCTCTCATCCTCCTTCTCTGGCATCATGACAGAGGAATGGCTATGCCACTGTGGGAAGAGGCTTTTATGCCCTGGGGGTATGGCCTCGGAGGAACCCCTCAGTGTCAGTTTAAAAATCCTGTGATGCTTGCAGATTCACCATAAACCTCACCTTCAGGAGTATCTAACCAGTAGAGGAGCATTATTCCTCTGGCTGTGTCCCCCTGAAAATGGAGACACTTGAGCATCCAACTAAACCCCTCTAGGAGCTGTCAACCTCTCTCCCCCCCCCCCCCCCCCGAGTAGAGAAAGAGGGATCTAGCTCTGGACAGAAAAGCATGACTTTTAATAATGATTTATGAGCAACATGGTACAGCAAAATACTCCCCAGAGAGTGACAAGCAAAATGGAGACACGTTTTAGGACATGTCTCTTAGCCCCCCTGAGAAATATTAGAAAGGATAGAGGACACCGGCGGTGAATTAAGTTTATTGAGGGGGTATTTCCCTTACTGTGAACTGCCAAGGCATCCCTAAACCAGTTCAAGGAGTAGGGGGACAGCAAGACATCTGGTCTGCTTCCAGTATACCCCCTTCCCCGAACTGCTTGGCTCAGCGGCAGGGTCGGCTCCAGGTTTGTAGGGGCCCTTGGGCAAGAGAGTGGGTCCCAAAGTAGTGAGTCACATGATGTCACCTTCTAGCTCAGCTGCCACAAATGGGTCATCTCCTGCTGCTGATTGCCGTTCAGTCCTTGTCAGTTGTCACCTGGTTCTCGACATCTTCTGAGCTTTCATCAGTTGCCCTCCATTCCATGCCAACATCTCTATTGTTGCTGAACAATAAGACTGACATTTCTGTCTTGGAATATATAGAAGTATAAAACTTAGTTACATTAAATACTAAAACAATATTTGAATTTAAATCTTAAGAGTTTCGGAAACTGTAAAATGTTGCAGAGTACAACTGAGAAGCCAATTTATGGTGCGTGTAATGTGAAAGTATCTCTGAATTATTAATTATCTAATATTCTGGAACTAGGAAAATAAAGTCTCTAAAAAAATGTAAAAAAAAAAGCAGCACAGGGCAGGACATTACCTTCATGAATAAAACCACAAGCAATCAGCCCAAGAACACTCGGCAGAGGACAACTCAAGAGGCGCTCTTTAATTTCATGGCGGTGGGAGGTAGAAGTACAATTTAATTGAATATTTGATGGCAGGCAAATCAGAAAAGGAAGACATGCCATAAGTGCTTGTAGCTGATTTAACCCTTTTAGTCTTCATGATTCAGGAGCTTACAACAGGAATAGATGTCTAATGGAAGAATGTGCTGTTCAGTTTGCAAGTAAGAAATGTGGTGTAAAAACCTTCTGCTGTCTGCTGAAATAATATTATAGTCATTGGTTTTAAAGTGCACCTAAAGCCAAAACAAGCCACGGGAACAAGTAATCTCCCAGACTCCAGGTGTCTCAATTCAGGACAACAGAACAGTCCCAATAGAAATTTAGTGAATAACTCTTTTCAACGTTCACGGGTCCCTGAAAGCAGCAGCCCCATGTTCACATGTATATCAGAACCTATAATATTCATATATATTCATATAGCATATTGCTATATATTATATATAGCTTATTCATATACATATAGCATATTCATATAGTATATATATTCACTATATATATATATAGTATAGTATATAGTGTGTGTATATATATATATATATATATATATATATATATATATATATATATATAATACATAATAATAATAACAACTATATATATATATATATATATATATATATATATATATATATATATATTATTCATATATATAGTATATATATATATATTCGTATAGTATATCAGAACCCATAGTATTCATTGGACAGGAATGTATGTGCCATGCAGGGTACTATGCTACTTTCACCCAGCCCCAGGGGCAATTTTCCTTCTGGCATTAGGGGCCACGAGGCCACGAAGCTGATTTTCTTCCTTATTGGGGATGTGCTGGTTTTGTGCTGGTTTTGCAGATCTGGGATACTCAGAGGTTTGTTACTTTATAACTCTTAAACACTTTATAACTCTTAAATAAACACTTAAATAAAAAAAATTTAATATGTTACAAATGTCCATTCCTCCTCCATCAGAGAGCCACAGGGCTTTTGGTAACATCAATGAGCCATCACGTAAAGTGACCCCCCAGATATATTGAAGGACAGAGCATGTAAATTAAAATGGACCAATCACCCCCTGCGGCCGGCCTGGAATCCAAAAGATTACATGGCTGGCGCAAGCCTGCCCCTGGGGCACCCTAGATATTTACCCTTCTGCACACGCATACTATTGAAAATGCTAGCTAACACTTGTTAAAAACGTGGACTGTTAGTTAACATAGATTACTATGAATGGGGGGTTTCAACCTGGGGGCATCCTACATTGGGATGCCCCCTGGGCAGGGACCAGTCGCCAGGATAGTCAAAATCCTGGTGATTGGTCCACTTTAATAATGATAAACCATAACCACATATGGACATGTTGTACATATAGTAGTCCTAGCAAAAACTATAATTTAGAATTAATTCTAAGAGGTACAAAGAACAGCCCCTAATTAGTATGTTACTGCCTAAAAGTGGAGTGGATGTCAGTGTACAGTAATTGTTCCCAGCATTACCCAAGCATTGCATTCCCTGGAGGGGTCCAGGAGCTGAGCCTAATGAAAAGGATAATGGGAAAATCCAGTTATCCTTGGTCTGTATGCACCATGTAAATACAGTCATTTCTGTTTTAAGAAAGCACCTGCTGCTTTGCACCTTTAAATGGGGGATGTTTTGATCTATTTAATTCCTCTACATGGCCTAACACAAGTCTGTCCCTCAAGTCTGATTATGATGTAATAAATCACCGGGGAGGCCGATTCATTAATAGCGCCAGGTAGCGACAGATGAGCGACAGTAGCGTTATTTTCACAGCGCACGCTAGTATTGTTTGACAGGTTCCGCGCTGTATGGGAGCGCATGACAGCGAATGGCCATAGCGAACGGCTCCCACCATATTCATTAACAAATCACGCTCCAAAAATTCTCGCGCTGTGAAATGCTTGTTTAAACCCCAGAGCGCTGGCGGCGATGGGTTAAAAGTAGTTTTTTAACCCCCAAACAACCATATTTTTTGAACAAAAAAAAACATGTTTTTCAAAACATTTTGTAATATGAATACATTAATATCAGACCTGTAATATCAATTCTGCACAAATTTTTTTTTTTTTTTTAACCTTAAAAAAAATATCTAACATTGCAGAAGTGGTCACAGAATTTTTGACATTAAAAAAAAAAAAAAAAAAAAAGGTCGCTCGCTGGCGCTGTGGGCTGAGGCTGGAATAATGATGAATGATTCGCTATCTGGCGCTCTGTCAGTCTCTAAGCAGGATCGGCTTGATAAATGTGTGATTGTGGAGGGGAGCCGGCGTTCTCGTGGCGGTGAGCGTCATTACCGTTCGCTCACCATTCGCTACCTGGCGCTATCCCTTGTTAAATAACTAAGCCTAAGTGTTTCCTTTCCTCCATCACACTTATATCCCAGTAGCTGGAAGGTGCGATGATGTGACTGTGGGATGGATATCATACTGCAACTCCTACAGATTGTCATTATTATGATTTAAATTCCCTGTCCAGATACACATTTTTTCCTACAGTATTCCCCTTGGGAACAGTGTAAAATAAGCAAATGCAAAGCACCTGAATATCTCTGATTATATTTAAATAGCTCATGTATTCTAGGAAAAACTGATTTCATGGCTTCATTTTCTGGGTCATGGCGGAGCTGGGAAGGGCATGTCATGGTGCAGCTTTATGAGTCTTAGGAACACTCTGCTGTGGTCAGAGACAGCTGCAGGACATCTGCAGCTTGCTGTGCTCGCTCACACTGAGAGTTCCAAGCACAGAGTAAGTGTAGGATCACTTTTTCTATGGTTCTGGAAAAATGAAATGGATAAACTTTGGAGCCCTGCTATGGCTTCTACTATACACTACTCGAAATGGAGGAGGGGCACATAGGACAGGCATCAGGTGAGCTCCTTGTTGTCTTATTATTGCTGTGTTTACAGTCCCTTTAATGTATATATGTGTATATACATTATGTGTATACATATATGTGTATATACATGTACCTTGGAGATCAGTGAAAGGATGGGGGTCTGGAAATGCAGGAAATCTAAGAAATGTGTAAAGTCATCACTTAATTCATCTAGGTAATTTAAAACATTGTTATCTGCACATTAACCCCCAGTAAACTGAAAAATCAGACCTTTCTCTTAGGTCCCCCGAGCTGCATGATTGACACAATTCTTCAAGGTATCCAGTCGTCGGTGACCACATGACTACAGCTCGATTTTGCTGGGGTAGCGAGTCGAAAAGTAAGATTTCTCGGTTTACCATGGGGGTACCAGCAATCAGGACACCCCCCATGAGTACCAGCAATCAGGACACCCCCCCCCCATGAGTACCAGAAATCAGGACACCCCCCATTAGTACCAGCAATCAGGACACCCCCCCAAGAGTACCAGCAATCAGGACACCCCCCCCATGAGTACCAGCAATCAGGACACCCCCTCCCAGGGGTACCAGCAATCAGGGTACCCCCCCGGGGGTTCCAGCTATGAGAACCCCCACTGCGCAAAGAACAACAGGTTTATGATCTAATTTCTCCCAAAAAAAATGGTTTGAAATAAAAAAAAATATCACCAGATATAATAAAGTGGGGAAGTATTTTTTTATCCAGTATCCTAAGTAATCCTCTATGGGCACTGCAAAATAATACAATAAATATATACTGTCCAGGGCTGGATTGAGTGTGGAGGGCAGAATATTTGGTGGAGGCCCCTGGTGCTGTATTTTTTTTGCTATTAAAGCAAATGTCCAATGTCTTTGTAACCTCCCACCTTGGCTTCATTCAACAGGCCCTGAGATAGGATGGGGGTTACAAAAAAAATGGTCTGTATTCAATGCCTGTATTCAATGCCCGTCCCCAGGCCACAATCACAGCCATCTTGAAGAGAATGCACAGAGCAGCATCCCCCCGCTCTGTGTGCGGCCCCATCCTTACGAGGTAGGGCAGGTGCATGCACAGTGGGAGGAATCCCACTCTCTGTACGGCTGCTGAACCTCCCCCAAGATGGTACACTTCTGAGTGCCAGATCTCTGGATCTAGGAGGGGGTCTAACGACCACTGGAGGTGTCATTGGAGAGGGGCAAACCTCAGGTATACACCCCTTCATGTGGATCGGGGCAGACCGGACCGACCCGCAGCACCACAAAGTCCCTGAACCCCAACTATAGCCCCAAAGTTAGTGGATAGCCCTCTTGCAGAGGCCCAGGGGCGCATACCTATAGTCTTTCGCTGCTTGCAGGGCTGTATACCTGTATACCTATATCTCCCCTTTCCAACAACACCTCCAGTTGGTGGTTAGCCCCCCCTAGGTCCAGAGTTCCTACACTTGGAGGTGTAATACCCCAGCGCCCGAGAGCAACAGTACCGGAAATTTGTGGTAATGCTTCTTAGTCCGGTCAACCCCAATCCACCCAACCTGTCCCTGCTTGCATGGCTTTATATTTGAGGTTCTCCCCTTTCCAGCAATACCTCCAGTGGGTTGTTAGCCCCCTTAGGTCTGAAGACCCAGCACTCAGAAATGTACCACCCTGGTGCCTGCGAGCAATGGTACCGACGCTTGGTCCGATCGGCCTTGATCTCCCCTTTGCAATGACACCAGTGGGTCATTCGCCCCTCTAGGTCTGGAGAACTGGCACTCAGAGGTTTGCTATCTTTGGCGATGTACTTTGGAGCCTTGGTTTTCTGGATCTGGGGGGCTAGCAACCTTCTGGAGGTTTTGTTGGAAAAAAAAGGACTTCAGGTATGCACCTCTGCAAGGGCATGTGGATCCAGTCGGCAGTAATGCAAAGTCCTGGTACTGTTGCTCGCCAGAGCTGAGGTCTAAAGATCGGTGGAGGGGCTTGCAGATCTGAGCTACATTCCCTGTAAGTTTGGGTTTACTTAGCCCTCATGGTCCCGAAGAACCAGGGCTCAGAATTGGAACTTCCTGGGCGAGGTGCATTGATTCGAAGGGTAACCCACTTTGGAGCCCCAGTTTTCTGGAGGGGGGATAGCCTGGGGTGAGGACTGGATCCAGAAAGGTCAGGTGGTGAACAGCACCGAGGACTGTTCACGACAGGATTCTCCAGCCTAGATCAGCAGTGATGTCAGCCAGTGAGGTGTGTTGACTGTTGCTGTATAAGATAGATATAAAAATAGTACCTTGTGTTGATGTTCACATCCTGACTGGCTGACTGACCTACCCATTTATTTGCCTGCCTACTGACTCACCTACCTATCTACCTTCCTACTGACCCACCAACCTATCTACCTGCCTACTGACCCACCTACCTGCCTATTGACCCCCCACTCCCATACCTACCTGCCCACCTGCCGACTCAACCACCCACCTACTTACCTACCTGCCTGCTGATCCACGCACCAGTTTAACCACCTACCCACTCACCCTTCTACCTATCTACCTACTTACCCAACTATATACCTGACTACTTACCCACCCACCAACCTACCAAACGATGTATCTACATGTCTACCCAACCACCTACCTACCTATCCTAAATTCCTATCCAATTACTGTCTATTCCTATATGAATTACCACATACTCCTCTACCTGACTACCCTTCTACCTGTCCATCTGAATACCTACCCATCTATCTGCCTACCCCCCGATTAGCCAGCTCACACACCTACCTTACTACCCCCACCTACCTATCTTTCTACCTGCCTACCCACCTAAATGCCCACTTACCACTTAGATGAGAATATAATAAGAAGATGAGTGGACCAAGCAAGCAAGCAGATGTAACTTTTCTAGGGCAAATGTGAAAATGGAAATAAGACCTAACTGAATGATAAGGTAAGGAGCGAATCTGCAGAGGACCACTCCCAAGCTTGAAAAATACTATACTTACCTACCTACATACTCATCCACTCACCTATATGCCTGCCTGTTCACTCACCTACCTTTCTAACATAACCTAGGAGATACAGGGATGTTTTTATGGTGGGTGGGGTACACACAGCACAGATGTACAACACTAGGTAGAGTGGTTTTAAAGTGGACCAACACCCAGGATTTTCACTATCCTGGGTTTTGGTCCACTCTGCGGGGCACCCCGATCGGGGGTGCCCCGCTGCGTGAAACCCCCCAGAATGTCAGAAAAAACTCACCTCACCCCGTTCCTATGGCGCATGTGCAGGCCTCGTCCAATCAGTGTGCTCGGAGCTGCTGTGGTATGCACGTACAAGGGACAGACAACCACAGCGGCTCCGAGCACGCTGGCGGCCACATCTTGCGCTTCCCTCTAACAGGGAGCATGCCTACGCCGGCCGTTTGTGAATGCTAGAGAGAAGCGCGAGATGCGGACACGGCCCGCGCATGCGCAGTTTGAATGGGGGAGGGATCTGATCGGTCCGGGAATCTTATAGATTCCTGGGTCAATCAGCCTGGGTGTTGGTCCACTTTAAACAGGCGTACTGGCACAGGGGACTGGATCTGACAAGCAAAGGCAAGCATTCAGCAATATTTTTGTTACGTTACTTAGCTGGACTGTTACATTATATTGGATGTCCAGTGTCTTCATAACCCCCCCCCCCCCCCCCCCCCACCGGGTGCTGAGACAGCGAATTACAAAAAAAACCTTACCTCTCATGTAATTCAGCATTGTAAATCAGTATTCCCCCCACCGTGCATGCACCTACCTGCCCTTGTAGGGATGGGGCCACACACAAAGTGGGGGTTAAATTCCCTTCAAGATGGCTGTGATCGTGGCCTGAGACAGCTGGGGAAAGGCACTGCATCTCAGCCATTCTTTTTTGTGACCCCCCTGTCCTGTCTCAGCGCCAGTTGAAGGAAGCCAGGGTGGGAATGTTAAGACATTGGACATTTGCTTTAACGGAAACAAATACTGCATCAGTGGCCTCCACCAGATTTTCTGCCTGGGGCCTCCACCACACTTTCTTGGGCATATGAATCAGGTCCAAGCAAACCTGGTGCTGTTGCTCGTGGGCACTGGAGTGGTACACTTTCGAGTGCTGGATCTCAGGACCTACCTACCCACTCACCGGAGGTGTCGTTGGAAAGAGTAGAACTTCAGATATACACCCCTACATGAGCATGTGGATCAGGGCCGACCGGACCAAGGGGCGGCACTGCAAAATCCCAGAACCTCAAACCATAGCACCAAAGTTGGTGAAGGCCCTCTTGCAGGGCAGATGGTGGAGGCCCAGGGGCATGTCCTGCCTGTAATCCACCCCTGATAGTGCCTATAAAAGTTGGGAAGTGTTAATGTTTGTTACAGCATACAAGGGCCGGTGCCAAGGCCATGTAGTGCAGAAGGCAGTAACCCTCTATATCAAATAATGAATGTTTTGGTCGGCACACCGGTGGCAAAACAATAGTATGTAGATTGGGTGCTTCTTCCTTGGGGATTTTCCTCAATTTCCCCACATCAAATCCAAAATATACTAAAGAAAGTAGAGGCACGCCACTTATATATGCTTGCAATGTATTTATAGGTCATAAAAAAGTGATACATATATACAGTGTAATACACACAAAAATACCTTGTATGTTATAAAATACTGTGCCAATAGTATCTAGAGTGGAATCTGACAAAAAAAGGATACAATATTGTTCTATATAGCTAGTACTGTCAGAACTGTGTATACCTTACTGTTGAAAGAACAAGATATGTTATAGCCTTATAAGGTATTCACAGAGTGTTTCCTCAGATTGTATTGCTGGCATACAATGTCTGAGTGAGGCATGGGTTAAAGAATATACATAGGACATCAGTATATACAGTTCAGGATAATGTCTGTATCAGTAATACACAGATCCATCATCCCACAGTCTAGAAAGTGTAATACAGAGAACAGGATGCCTTAGTCATGACGTCCATTTCATGGCATCAGTGCATAAATAACATGCAAATTTGCAGAGTAAAGGAATTACACTAAGAAATGCATGACAGAGAATATATAGGATCGCAAAGGGTACCAACGTTTCAAACCGCTGGCCGTTTCATCAGGGTAGTGATGGCGCTCACATGCGAACCGCGCGTTTATATGTGAATTGTTATCCCCCCTGGCCGGCCAGTAAGTGAGCGTCACTGACGGCGTACTTCCTGCCGCCGCCTGTGTCGTCACATCCGGAGCCGGCGTCCCGACCCACCGACAGTGTCTGGTTGGCGGAAGCGTCTCCTCCCCTGCTTTGCGGTTGGCGGAAGTGACGTTACGCCATTAACAGACAGTGTGGCTAGGCGCACGCGGCGTCCGGACTCCGGGACTTCAGGAAAATGGCTGTGACAGAATGATAGGCATGTGTAAATGAAACAGAAGCATTTCCATAATCGAAGTCGGGGATTATATGTTTCCTCTTGATAATTTTCCTCTTGGGGGATAAACATTCCATTTAGTCTGCAGAAAAAAATTAAAAACCAGTTAAAAAACAACATATAGTGATCCTATCAGTTTAAGTGAAAAATGCAATAATCCTTAAAGTAGACCATATACTTAATCGCACATTCATGATCTATTCTACCTGGTCTCCCTATCCTACTTAAAGGGGACCTCATCCAAATGGAATAGGATGTTCCATGATGATTCCTCTGAATGGAATGGATTATATCCTATTGATCCAAAAATTAAACACTCCATAGATGCTCTTAAAGGGATACACCCCTGGGCGCACTATTTAACATGTAATGTAAGGAAACTCTATTTACATCACATCATTCAAGACCCAATATGATCATCTTCAGTACAGAGTTACTATGATCAAGGAGTCCTATTAACGGGAACTAAACATAAGAAAATATAATATTATAATTAGTGGAAGGGACAAGATAGTAATCAGAAATATGTGTCCAGTCCCAAAATTACATTAGAGGTAACATACAGATCAGATGAAGGGAGTATAATCTATTTCTTCATTTAGACCTTTTGGTGCTAAAGTGATCCAATCTAATTCACGTCTAAGTAGAAGTCTATTTCTATCACCACCCCTCCGGTTTTGGGGTTGATGATCTATGGCCATGAATCTCAACTGAGATACCTGATGGCCCCTCTCTAAAAAATGCTGAGCTATTGGGGAGTCCATGTCCCCTCGTCGTATGGAACGTCTGTGTTCACTAATCCTGTTCTTAAGTGCTCGTGTGGTTTTGCCCACAATCATCATGCCACACGGGCCCTTAAGAATGTACACCACGAATGTCGAATTGCAATTGAAAAAGCTATTGATGGTGAACTTCTTCCCTGACAATGGATGAGTGAAGGTATCACCCTTTATTGCTGCATTGCACTGGGCACAATGGTCACAGCTATACATGCCCTTTATGATGGTTCTTGAGGGTATCCAAGATTGGATAGTATCATCATTCTTGGTGTCAATAAAGTTATCTGCTCTAATTAAGCTATTCCTCAGGTTCCTGGGCCATGGTTTTTTCTCTGAATATCTGGGTTAATTTCGGGTCGCTCCCCAACACATGCCAATGTTTTCTGATAATTCTCTACGCCTTCAACGTTAATGTAGAGAATGTCAGAATTGCTGGAATACGGTTAGGTTTCTCCCTAGGGGTGTGTCTCAATAGCTGTGCCCTCTCTTTAGATCTAGCTTTATCTCGAGCAACCTTAAGTTCCTCAATCGGGTACCCACGTGTGATGAACTCATTTATGAGTTCCTGGGCCCGTGTCATGAAAGTGTTGTCGTCTGTGATAATCCTGCGCAGTCTAATAAACTGACTGTAGGGTAAGCTTTTTTTCAATGGTGTAGGAATGTGGTCCGATCTGTCTGTTTACGGTACAAATCTGTCTTGAGGATGTTAATTTCTAAAAAGACAGTCACATCAAGAAAATGTACCTGTTGGTAGCTGCATTCTAAGGTGAAACTAATGGTGGGAAGTTTATGATTGAGTCCTTCGGTGAACACTTGTAGGTCGGTTTCTGGGCCCTGCCACAGAAAAAATATGTCGTCAATAAATCGCAACCATAGGATGACATGGGATTGAAATAGTGGGTCCGTATATACACGGAGCCGTTCAAAGCGACCCATGAATAGGTTTGCGTACGATGGAGCAACATTTGAACCCATGGTAGTTCCTTGCAGTTGGAGGTAGTATTTATCATTGTATAAGAAGTAATTTTTTGACAGCACTACTGTTAATAGTTCAATACACAGTGTGTTAAACTCGTGCGTAGTTTCCATTGTACTTAAAGCTTCCTCAACTGCAAGGATACCTAAATCATGGGGAATAGATGTATATAGGGAGCTCACGTCCATGCTGCATAGGAAAGTATCGTTGGGTAATGTCCCCAAGTTTGTAATCTTATTTAAAAAGTCCCCTGTGTCTAATATATATGATCTAGTGGATGTTACACACGGTCAAGGAATGTGGCCACATTCTGAAAGACGGAGTTCGTACCTGCCACGATAGGTCGTCCAGGAGGATGAATCGTATCTATCAGATTTTCAACCAGGGCTCGATCAAGTATTGTATCAATTCCCCTCTTAATACTTGGCAAAGGATTCTCAGTGAGTAGCCGGTATACACTAGTGTTGCTCCATAATGATTCGATGGTAAAAGTCCCGGTCCATAATTACTATTGCTCCGCCTTTGTCGGCCGGTTTAATAATAATATTATGGTCCTTAGAGAGGGTTTGGAGGGCTAAGCATTTACTTTAGATGCTTCTAGTACCAGGTAATTTTTTACCTTTATCATATAGTCTGCATTTGTAAGGTTATAACTCTGTGGAGTTTCAGCCTGTGTGAGAGCAGCTTGACATAAGTGCAGCAGGACAGAAGTGTGTAGTTTTAAAAACTGCAGTAGTTACATTGGATTTGGTAAGTAACTGTTTTTGTATTTGTATTTGAATCTTCCTTTTATAAGTCAAAAGTGTACTGTTTTAATTTGTCTTAAATGTGATTTGGATAGTATTGCATTGGTAGTAAAAGTTTTGGTTTTGGCCTGTTGCTGTTTGCTAAGCAGGTGTTGATTAAATAGGGCGGGTTCTAATTAACATAGCAAAAGAGCTAGCAATCTCTCATTAGCTTAACTAAGAGGGGCTTGTATATAAACAGGTGAGCTGCTCTGTGGAGTTTCACTCTGTGGAGTTTCAGCCTGTGTGAGAGCAGCTTGACATAAGTGCAGCAGGACAGAAGTGTGTAGTTTTAAAAACTGCAGTAGTTACATTGGATTTGGTAAGTAACTGTTTTTGTATTTGTATTTGAATTTTCCTTTTATAAGTCAAAAGTGTACTGTTTTAATTTGTCTTAAATGTGATTTGGATAGTATTGCATTGGTAGTAAAAGTTTTGGTTTTGGCCTGTTGCTGTTTGCTAAGCAGGTGCTGATTAAATAGGGCGGGTTCTAATTAACATAGCAAAAGAGCTAGCAATCTCTCATTAGCTTAACTAAGAGGGGCTTGTATATAAACAGGTGAGCTGCTCTGTGGAGTTTCACTCTGTGGAGTTTCAGCCTGTGTGAGAGCAGCTTGACATAAGTGCAGCAGGACAGAAGTGTGTAGTTTTAAAAACTGCAGTAGTTACATTGGATTTGGTAAGTAACTGTTTTTGCATTTGTATTTGAATCTTCCTTTTATAAGTCAAAGGTGTACTGTTTTAATTTGTCTTAAATGTGATTTGGATAGTATTACTGATAAAGTTACAACTGGTTTATAGATGTTAGAAGAAGTAATATATGGCAAGAACCAGAGCAGTAATTACTAGAAAGCTGTGAGTATTCAGAAAGTACAGACAGAAGCCAAAGTATCCTGAATCCATAACTAGGCCAGGCAGCGATCATGAAGACCTGTGGAGAGAGCTCAAGGCCAAGGTACATATTTGAGCAAGTTTAATTTTGTTGCCTTAGATGTCAGTAAGAAGAAGATACTAAGTCTTGATATTGCTATAGAGAACTACAGCACCTGTGTTACTGTAAAGTACACTGCTAGAACAGCTTTCTGTCTGTGAAATCTGAGTTATCCTTAATAGTATAGTATGTGGAACCTTCTGTAAGAAACAGGGCTAGACATGTGGATGCTAGAGAGCAACACTTATACAAAAAAGTGCACCCACTGGACACCTTGGGGCCTAAGAAGACTCCCCACGTCCCAGATGCCACCCTCCCCATGTTGGCAACAAGTGTTCACCTGTGAAGCTCAATCACTTGATGGCCATATGCCTTTTAATACCAGGAAATACTGTCAATGTAATTTTACGTGGACTTGTATGGCTTCCTTGGCTTATGGAAGGTGGTGAGAAATGGAGGGTAACTGGCAGCAGCTCAAAATGTGATGAGGATCAGAGGACAATCGACAGCAGCTGTGGACCCTTCCTTAGTAGAAGGCAGCAAGGACCAGAAGATGATCAGCAGCAATGGTGGGCTTTTCATTGGCAGCAGCAGAGAAAGCATTAAGGATTGGAGGGCGATTGAGGGCAATGGAGATGACAACAAGGACCAAAGGATGATGGGAGCAGAGGAGGTGGCACGGACTAGTAGACAAAGAAAAAGACAATGTCCTATTTCAATCTCATTTTTGAAGGTGTATATTTTTGTGTTCCAAAATTATGTCCTTAATGTGCTGAGGTTATCTAGTACTTTTTAAAGTGTTTTCTTATGTTGGCAGATGAGTGTTTTATCACTCCTATCACTAGGGTAAAGCAAACATGCAATATACTTGATGTACTCACATACCTCTAATACTTGTATATATTCTTGTCTATATGCTGAATATTACCTTTTTGATACTATTATATAATGCACATTTGTTCACTGTTATTTATAACATTTTTTATGTTATTAGAAATTAAAAATATCACCAAAATCTAAGGGTCTGACACTACTTTAATCATAGAGACTTAGTCCATTTTACCAATTAACTAACTCTATGGTATGAATACACGGTGTATATCTTTATGATCCCCTAACTACTAACATCAAGAGAGTGTAAAGAATGTCATCCCCTTGTATTCTAAAGAATGATCAGCAGAGATGGTGGCAAGGACTACTGGCAATAGAGAGGGGCAGTGAGGACTGAAAGACAATCAAAGGCAGAGGAGGACCCGCTGGTGGCAGAGGAGCTGAAGGAGATGATGTGACCTGGCATATGATGTGACACACCACCAAGACTCTCTTGCCCAAGGGTTCATCACACACACTCAACCCTCCTCCTCTAGAGCCACAAATAGGCTATGAAATGCTAATTATTTGGTAAAGCCAGTGTGACTTCTGGTGTGGATTGCAACCTACATACCGGTGAGCTTTCAAGCACACACACAAAAGTGCAAAAAAAAAGTTTGTCCTACTTCTTCCTCCCAAAAGATAATCTGTAACTTCTATGGGGCATATGTACAAGTGAGGTACATCATATATCCAATAATGTAAGAATATTTTTTTAAAGTTTGAAAATAATAGCACCCTACGGGCTATGCTAAAGAATTTGTGATTTTTATTCTACATACCCCATAGGGTTCTGTTGTTTCCAAACACAATATCCTTACCTCATAGGTAAAATGATGTACCTCACTTTTAAAAATGTACCATCACAGTTAAAGGTAACTTTTGGGGAAAAAAGGTAGAACAAACATCTTTTTTCACTTTTGTGTGTCTAAATGCTAAAAAGCTCACTGAGATGCAGGTTACAATCCACACCACAATGCACACTGCAAGTCACACTGGCTTCACCAAATAATTAGCATGACCCCCATAGACTGAAAACGAATAGTTGGAGGTCCTTGAGGAGAGGGTTGAGCACCACTCACTGCCCTACAAAAACCTGGCACCAACCCTGCATGGCACTAATAAAAACAATTGTATACATTGAAATATAAAAATGAAGAAGATGAAAACAATACAATAACATTAATTTTCACATTTTATTACACAGTAAAGAATACAACAATACCTGAATCATACTTTAAAGATTCACAGGTTGACAGACCATACAATACAGTCCAACTAAAGGAAAAGAAGAAACGAGAACCCACAGTTCAGACATAGTAGACTTAAAAAGCTCATGATGCTGCCGACAGAAGCACGATGTCTATCCCCCATTCACTCAGTGTTAGTCTACCATCGACTTGTGGCCTATGTCTGAATTAAGTATTGCACAACAACTTTTGATTTTTGTAAATCTTCACAATAACATTGCGGATTTAAAAATAAAATGTTTTTTTTTCTTTGAAAAAAAGTACTTCAGATTTGCATTTCAGCAGTCCCCAAAATTTGTTTTACTGTCCTTTAAAAAGTTCAGACAACATGGAGTCTTTTATGCCCACCCCCACCCCGACCTAAAATATTCCAGCTTAGGCATGCTCTGCATTAGTAAACCAGCCTTGTATTTGTAAATCCCCAAGACATGCACCTACAGAAAATTAAAGCTTAAAAATCTGAAGAAGAAACTAAAATAAAATATAGACAGTCGTAGACCCAGCCACTCAGTTCGGTGACAGAGTTAAAGAGACAGATCAGGAGGAAGTAGGGGCAAAAAGCAACTGTGCCCTATTCTTAATGGCAACCACCTTTTAAATATGTCCAATGAAGTCTTGTCTTTTATTTTGAAAATTATACTCTCACATAGCCTGTATATAAATGACAAGCAAAAAAGGAAAGTAATCTTTTAGTTTTTTCTTTACGTTAATGAGGTCTGCTTTGTTACCAAGAAATGATATGGTTTGCAGCTGTATGAGCTTTGCTTTTGGTATCTTGGTTTTGTGCCCATTTTGGTTTGTCTAGACCAGTTTCGATAGCTACTGGTGCAATATACATGCTGTCAGAGGTAGAGTGAAATCTTTTGCCACTGAGGAGGCTGTAGCAAAATAGGAGTAAAAAATAACAGGGTGGAGGGGAGGAAGAGATAGCAAGAGCTCAGAGTTAGGAGGAGGGGCAGTAGTATGCAGTGTCGCTCCAGGTGCCCTGAATTAAACAAATAAAAAATATTTATTTCATAACTGAAATTACTGAGCAGCTTCTAATTGTTAACGAACGATGTAATGTATGTAAAATACTTCTTGGCATTGGCCATTCCTTCCTACCCTGAATATCTAAGATCTCCATTAGAAAGTTCTGTCCAGTGTCGAATACAGACAAGAGTTTACAGAGAAATTTGATGGTAATCAGAATACTCATTAGAGTGTTTAGTACTTTGGCAATATATGAGGGACAACATAGGATAGTTTTGGAGGTTCCCTTCTATGGACCAGTTCAGCTTTGCAGGTAAGCCCTGAGCTCAGCTTTATTCATATAATAAAAAAGAACATCCTTTGGATATCAAAGTTTATATGTCAACTTTTTGTAAAGCTCCATTCATCTCATAATGACAAAAGCAGGTTCCATAGCAGGTTCCCACCAGTAAGCCAGGCCATTTTGACGGAATAGTGGCATGGGGTGATCGGGGATCACACAAATGAGCATATATATGTTTAGTGTGGCCGCCATATTGCATTCCAGCCATACCCGCTGGCACCTTTTGATTTCTCAGCAAGTGGTGATATATTATGACATGGGAGGGCACGACTACACTAATGTATCACCATCAAAGTAAAGTAACACCATAGCAAAAAAAAATCTATAGTCAGCAAGGATGTAGAACCATGGTAATGGCTTTAGGAAAAAAGGGCAAATCATTTTTGAGTGGAATTCTAAAATATTAATAATATACTCATAAGAGTATGTTCTAAATCTCTCACCTGTGGTCATACAGTACAGCATTTGAATGGCATGCATGATTCAAACATTAAAACAAAATAGGATACTCTCCCTACCTCCCTGATGCTGATCCAGCCAGACCAGTCATTTTATATATATACCCATTAGGGACATCTGGACGTGGTGATCCAGAAAGTCCTAAGGATATGTCTGCCTCAAACAAAGGGAGTGTCTGGCACAACCCCACGCACATAGGTAATACGTGTTGGGACCTGCAATAGTGTGATGTAAAAGGAGGTGCTGATAAGTCATTTACATTTGAGATTCCGTTCGAATTTTTCACCTGATGTGGTATCCCATCTTCTAATTTGAAGAAACATCTCAAGGGAACCCAGTGTACCTAAATTTTTGAAGTGATTGCAGAAGCAATGCTACCTGAATGGGTTGAAGAAAGTTCAGTACTGCAGTCAGAAGTGCATTAATATCCAATGGGAATATGTAAAAAAATCTCATTTTTGTGGTCAAAGCCAATGTCTTATCAGCCAAGGGCAGCATTATGGCCATGAGAGTTGCGGACTATAACTGGACTCTTGAAGCTAATGAGGCAACATCAGGAAACCCAGGTTGGATCTCTGTAAAGGGTTGTTCTGTAGCTCTGGACCTGGCTGGATCAGCTACAGGGGAAGCAAAGTAAGACCTCTTTTCAAAGCCCATGGAACAGAACACAAAATGCAAAGCTTTTCTAATAAAGACCATGTTAAAATGTACTAATTTCTCTTTATATTTCTGACTGTAGTAAATGTTAGAAGTGATGAAGTGCTTTTAGAGTTATAAATAAGCTACATAATGTGGTACAGTTGTAGAAAAGACTCACAACCCCTACTCTCTGTAACCATTGCTGTATTTCCCATTAGACAACTCTCTGTGTGAAAGTCAAACTATTTTTGGGATCTTGCCTTTCTTATCCTACTGAACACGTGAAATCCAGCTTTTTAGTTTTATTAGGGGAGGGGGTGCAGGAGTAACCCTAAATTGTAACCCTAAACTCTCAAAGCAGTTTTTAATAGGAGACAATTAGAACCCTGTTTTGAGTTTTCAGTCGAGCAACAGCAGCTCTATGTCTGTCTTCTATCTTTATGGCAGTTAGGGATCTGGTAAATAATAGGTGTGTGATGGCATGAAGTGGTGCCATTGTCATTGAGTGGCAAGAACCTGAAATACAGCTTTGTGTCCAACACTCATTAAGGTTATACGGCTACATCAGTACAGGTATGGAAACACTTTTAACTTGGATTCTTTTACATTTAATGTGACGCCAACATTTTGCACTATGGTGTCAATTCAGAGCCAGATGAGAAAAGGCACTCCTTTTTTAGGAGAGAAAACATTCATACCTTGATAATGAAATTCAATGGCAGTTCTCTCCTGAAAAAAGTGAGTTTTCTCACCTGGCTCTGAATCGATCCCTGTTACTGAAACATGTTCTATATTAGAACTAGCCTTGTATTTATATGCTGTTTTTTATGTCTGTATTCATTTTATAATACGATGTGATGTCAGAAAATACATTGCAAAAGGGGGGGGGGGGTTGGGCACAGGGGTCCCCTTCCGACAATAATGAGCAAATAAACCAAACTACAACAAAATGTTCAGTTATACCATCACTCCTATGTGGATAAACCCTACTAACGATTTCTATTTTTGTCTAAGCTAAAACCATTTGGATATAAATTCTTGTCTGGACACTGGACAACAGAAAGGGACAACAAATTCACACTACACCTTACTGAACATGTTTATCTTCTTATCTTTTTTGGAATATAAGTATTGGTGCATTTTAAAAACAAAATCATTTTGGTCCTTAAAATCAGTCTTTGGCTGACTTCCCTTTATGTAGAGTATTGTGTGACCTGACATTCAGCAGTTAAAGCCAATCTACACCTCAGCATTTGGAAAAATCGAATTTGCCATAGAGTAAAAATGAGTAAAACGCATTGTCTCACAGCAATACATGTGCACTGCCCTTTTTAACATTTAAGTGACATTTTGTTTTTCACAACAAAAAAAGGTGAATAAATACAAGAAAATGCAAAAAGAAAAATACTCTGTTATGATTCTATGCCAACCGATGAAGTGAATATAGAATATTCAAAAAGGAGACCGGCCAAAAAAAGGCATGCCTAGGGAGTCATTGTGACAGTGCAAAATACATTTATGTACATCCCTCCTACAAAAACACAGATAGGTTAGCATTCCGTGAAGCATGCTAGTTTAAGGACGAAAAAAAAAAATCATATAACAGAGTGAATTAGCAGCTCCGGTAGATAGCGTTACGTTTTTCTTTTCTTTTTTTTTTAAAACATGAAATAAAAAGGGCTGTCTGTAACTACTAGAGGAGTATCAATTACATATACAGTTATAAAAGCAGCATAGAAAGAGACAGTTTATCTCACCAGCTAAGAATAAAGAGGTTAAATGTGGGCATGGATAAAACTACAATGCATATTCACATTTGTCCATCACATTTACAAGAAAAAACACCATTGGGGAAACTCACAGGACATGAGTGTTTTTAACACCGAGAGAACTACTAGTTTTTTTTTTCAGTGAAAGTATATGGGATGATTTTTTTTTTTTGTTTGAAACGCAGGCTGGAGCTGAAGCCACTGTGTATACATTTTTTTTTAATCATTTTCTTGCTTTGAATAAAAAAAATAGATTAGACCCGAGTGTCTCTGTGAAACTTTGCAAAAACAATTAAAGTCTTTTTTTTTGTTGTTTAGGGGGCAACTGCTTGTTGTCATGATTGCCAGCTTGCTACTTAATGATTGGATGAAACCGTCCCTTTCTTAAGGAAGCCTTGATAGGATGGTGTTTTGCTGCTGCTGCTGTAATCACACAACCTGCTGCAAATCATCGACGTATCGTCGACCTGAATATTGTTGCACTTATGTATGATGAACATCTGTGTTTCCTTCCAATCTGCTGCACATCTGCAGGTTTTGTAGTGGGTCTTTAAAGATCAGTTTGTTTCCCTTGGACACCATTCGTTAACTCGTTTTAATGTCTACTGCTGTATCTGACTCTCATGCCCTTGAGAAGGTTTTGTCAGCGTTTCTTTTCTCCTTCATCGCTAGAAAGAACAATCTCTTGGTTTGCTGTTAGTTAAAGCATCTGTTAATGAGGTCATCTAGTTTAAAATCCCAGCTACTGAAAAATATCAGGGAGGAGGTCAATTTTTAAGCATTACGTGTATATTTTGTATTCTTTTTCAGTTTTCTAATGAAAAGATATCTTTGATTTCCATAAGAAGTTATTGGGACCCGTTACTGGCCTTTACATTTTATTACTACTTCAAGGTAAAAGTAGATCATTGTTATTGTAGCACTGAATTAGGATAGTTTAGTTTACATCTTTGAACATCTGAGCATGAGGACTTGGTTTCCTTAAGTTTAAAATTTTCAAAGAATTTTAGTTCATTTCTTTTAGTCTTTTTAAATTTAACGGGCAGCTGTCTCTATGGTGGATGGTGTGCCAGGAGTGGTAGAGCGAGGAGTGGCTGCTGGTGGTGTATCGATGGGGCTTCCTGCGCCACTGTTGGGTGTAACTGACGAGCTGACTGCTGGTGTCTCTCCTTGCTGTTGGGCTTGAAGAGTCTGTCCACAGATGTGATGGTGCTTCTCCCAGTCTTTGTGCTGACAAAAGGAGCCGCAGTACCGAGCCGTGTTGCACCCGCTGCAAGTTTCGCTCGCTTTCCGTCCGCAGTTCCAGCAACTCTGAAGAAAGTATAACAAGCACAATTTCAGAAGAATATTCAATGGTTTAACTATATTCATTGGCTCAAAGAGTAACATAAAACGAACTGTAAATTACAAGCACAGGTGGGAAAAGTACTAAATGTGTTCTGAACACATGGTGAGACATTTGTGCAAATCCACTGAATTTGCCTTATTATAGTGAAATTGCAAAATGCTATGTAAACAATCTGCTCTGGTTTTTCAGCAGCAGATGACAGAAGATGCTACCAGCAAAGACATGTTCATGTTCAAGAATAAGCAAAAAAAAACTGCAAAATGTATTTGATATTTCAACAGCTTTTGATCATTTGCCTACTTCACTGAAAGTTTTCAGATATGAAACAAAGTAAATAAAAAGTAGTTAAATATGAAAGGTGGAAACTGTACAATGCCCCATGTTGCATTGCAAAAGGAATATTAATGTCTGCTTGCCATTGACTCTAAGGTTTACCATCCTTACCTCCCATCCTACCATCCTCGTTTGGATGCAATTTTGTTCTCCATTTACAATAGTGGTTTGATGAATAGGACATAATGATTTTAAAGGAGAATCCCATAAATCCGAATAAAGCACCTGGGCCCAGGAAGATCTCACCCATGGAAACTGAGTATTCTCCGATTTGTTTTTTTATTTTCAAAGCCTATGTGCTGTCTACTGTAAGTTGAAAAACAGTAGCTTGAAATGTTATCAAATGATTATTAAGAGAGTCTGCAATGAGTTACATAACTGTACTGATGAGGGGAGAACCCCGAAACATGTGTTTACCAGTGGGAGTTGATGAATGTTTGCAATTGCAATCCCCCCCCCCCCTCACCCAGCAGTCTCTGGGATATTTGGTAATAGCTACAGTGATGTAAAGAGATAATGGCTCTGCCTACTGCAAATGATTCTGGGAGAAATTCTGATATCCTTGGTTTCTATGCAGCATGTGAATACTTTCTATTTTAGGAAAGCACTCTCTGCCTTGTACCTTTAAATAGACAGAACATCAGGACATTCCGAGACATGATCTCAGAAATGGGTGAGTTTTACACCATCGGGACAAGGTGTGAGTATATGTTTTTTTCTGTAATACAAAACAGCTCTTTTCAGCTTAGCCCTTTCCTACATTTTCAATACAAATTGAAAAAAAAAATAAAAATGTAAAAGCCCCTGCCCAGGCACACACTTATTCACTTATTTCCTCCCCCCTTATCCCAATTGGGAACAATGTAAAATGTCAAAGCATCACAACATTTCTGCTTATATGTAAATAGCTTATGTGCTCTAACTGAAGCTGCTTCCTTCTCTTCAGTTTCTGGGGTGTGCTGGGAAGGGCGTGTCATGGCACAGCTTTATGAGTCATGAGCGTGCTCTGCTGTGGTCAGAAAAAAATTGTGGGACCACTGTGGCTTGCTGTGCTCACTTATGCTAAGTGCACCAAAGGACAGAGTGGATGTTAGACCACATTTTAAACTTTGAAGCCCTGCCACTGCTTCTAACTGGCAAAATGGAGGAGAGGCACATGGCACAGGCATCGGGTAAGCTGCTTGATGCCTTATTATTTCCATTGGGTTTAGAATCCCTTTAAGCAATCCATCTGACCGTCTTGACACCCTTCGGAGCATTTGCCTCCCTGTTTAATACATTCTACTTGTGACCCAATCTCTCGTCTCCACCCGTGTCCTTTAGATTGTAAGTCTGCAAGGACCGAGCTCTGACTCCTAATGTGGTCCTGTATTAATGTGTATTTGTTGCACTTGTGTCACACCTGACTCAATACTTTGTCTAACTTTCCTGCAACTTCCATCTTGTACAGTGAGTGAGGATAAGAAAATCGATAAAGTAAAATAATAGTTTTTATTTTTAGAGATAAATGTTGCTGTGAAATGCATTAGATTATCTTTTGTTTTACTCTTACAATAATAATTCTAAATGTTCTTACAAAAAGCCTTTCTGTCTGCCTACGAAGTGTAAACTTTTAAAAAGTCAGATTCTAGAAAGTACTGGAAAGCTGGCCATTGTGGAAATATGGTATCTGTCCAAACCTTCCTGGCTCCATCAAATTAAAATCATATGTGGCTCCATTTAAAATTGTGGAATATACAGAATCGACCAGATAATTACAAATGCATGTGCGGGGATTTTTTTTTTATTTCTAAAATTGTTCCCATCTTTTGAAAACACTTCAAAATATCTCAGGAAAGGAAAAAAGTTTCCAAACGCAGAAACAGATGTTTTTTGGTAGTTAAACGTTAAGGTTGTAGACTGGATGTCTGGCATCACCTGGTTTTAATTCAATCCTTCTGGTGTCAGGTTTGCATTGTCTAAACTTAGCTCCATTTTGGAAACGTCAAATCCTATTACTACATGCAGCATTGAATTCAGAACGTATTTACTTTTGCTACACTGTAGTTTGAAAAATAGACAAAGACTTTTTATTAGAGTTGTGGTAAGGCTACAATACACAAACGCCTCTTTTCTAAATTAATATACTGAAATATGTTTTTGCAAACATATGCTTGCAAACATTTCTGAATGGGGCTTCACACTTATGTAATTAGAAATTACGAGTAGTTTTTTAAAATTATGTTTTCTTTTGTTGAATGAAGGGACTCATATATGCACATTTTAAATGCTTACAGGAGTATGGCAGGATCTTTAGAACAATAGATTATGGGGGGGATAATTAAACCTCAGTTATATAATATCAGCTAAATTTAAGTAGGAAGACAATTCACATTAGCACCCCTCCCAGCCAGTTCCCCATTCCCAATAAGTATGGTATGGTAGCTTGGTTCAAACTGTTTGTTCCTTCTAGAACAATGGCATGGCAGGCACCTGTCACATGTATACCATGTACCTTAATGTCCCCACCTAGTCACACAGTAACTTCCTCCCACCCTATCCCTCATTGAGAACAGGGTAAAATAAGCAATTTTAAAGCCTCTCATGATCCTTGATTATTAGTACGTATTCTAAGCCAAGTCACAATTTCTGTGTCATGGCTGAACTGTGAAGGGCTTGTCATGGCACAGCTTTATGAGTCTTGAGGCACTGTGGATTGCCAGGCTCTCTGATGCTAATAGGGACAGAGTGGTTGTTAGACCACTTTTTTGCTGGTCCTGGAGAATGAAATTGAAAGCTGGGGAAGCCTTAGAGCTATGAATATACCTGGCATTGCAAGAAATGGAGGATAGGCACATGAGACAGGCATTAGGTGAGCCGTTTGCTGCCTTTTTCTGTTTACAGTCCCTAGGAAGAGCAAAGAACCCTGTTGGCTGATATTCACCACATATCTCAAACTTCACTTATCACCTCCAGACACAACATTATTTACTGTACACCTAAGGTTTAGGGGGAGAGTTTGTCCAGGTAAGGGGCACACAGTCTTAATGTTCCCAAAAAGTTTAGTATACCCACCCCATGAAATATTTATTAAACTGCGGGGACATATCCATATGAGACAATTCAGCATCATTTAATAAAAAGCCTAAACCCTTAAAAACAATTCCCCAACATCTCAAATTAATATATTTTAAGTTTTTAGTCGCTTATTTATTATTATTTTCCCCTGCTGGGCTGAAACTCTTTTTAGGAGTCTAGGATATGGGCCATCTTGCCTCAGATGCATCACATACTGAGGAGAGGGGTGAAAAGTACAGGGGGAGGGGTTACAGCTGTGCTTTGCACAGACAGAGCAGAGATGGGGGTCAAGAAAAGGATAGCAATCCCAGAATGCAGAGCACCATAGTCAGAAGACACTTCCTGTCTGCAGAAAGCCTGAGACTCCATGGGTCACCACCTTGGTTGTTAAAAGGCTCAGAAAGCGCAATAGGTGCAGGTAGGATGATTTTTAATGTGGGCAATCTGTATGTACAAGGTGGGGGAAACATAAAAGATAGGCTCTTATTTAGGGTAAAGGCCCAGTTTAACTGGCTGATTTATGAAGCTGAAGGGAGTGGGATTAGTAACATACAATTTTAAAACAAGACTTTAGCTATTCCCATGTTGGATGCATGTTTGGGATGTCCTACTGGGTATCTTATCTCAGTAAGGTCTTGATTAACATCAAGGTCACAACTAACTAACTACAAGGACAGGAAGATCAAAGCCTCCTCTATTTTCTTTATAGACACTCGAAACAAACTGCGCTGGATAGGAGACTAAATAACATCCCAAAAATGTCCTTTTTAAGAGATCAGACTGGCAGGAATCAACTGTTAGGGAGGTAAGACTTTAAGCTAAGTGTGAATGTATACAGAAGAGTAGGGAAACTCAGGGACTCCAGCTAGCGATGGACCTGTAGCAGGTCATCCATGGCTAGTAGTGATGAAAAATGATATAATCCTCATAAGGAGATTGCATCTTATAGGAAAACAACCCTTCCAGATAGGGTACCTGTATTTACTGTACGAACAAGTAAGAAGTTGGATAATAAATTGCCTTCAAAGTGTTCCCAATTTGTGAGAAATCATCACACAAAAAAGACCTGACTGAACGTATACAAGTAAGTTTAGTAAAGTTTGACTTGCACACATCAATATGCCAAGCCAGTCCTGTGCCAGTTGCATTTGGTTTTTGTGATGGAGCGGTTTGCTTCCCTTTTGACTCTCTTCCTGAGAAACTTTTAGATGTTGTAAATCAATTCCTTTTGTCTTTGAGAAATCATCTGTAGTGCATTAAAATGCAACTCTGGGTATTTGTGGTCCCACAAGGGTCTTTAATCCTTGGAGAAGTCTGCAACAAATTACATACTGGTTCTGTGTCTTAAGTTCCAGCCACATATTGGTGCTGTAGCTTTTTGCCAGTTTACCAGTCGCCTCACTGTTTTTTTTTAACTGGGGGTTTTGAACATTTATGCTGTAAAAAAAACTATGATGCATAATACCCAATGACATGCAATAGGCTGCTGCTTTGAACCAATGGGGCCCTGGTTTTGATTTTTTGAACAAAGCACATGTCACATGGTTTTCCCCAAATGCAAAGTCTGTGTAGCATTCAGCCATTTATTGGATGTTATAATGCTGTTCTTGGTTCTTCTTCCTAACGTCAAATCAACTGATTCTATCAATCTCTATGTATTAAAAAAATTACCCTCCTTTTCTCCCAGCAGCAGATTTGAGATTTTTAATACTCACCCATATTCTCTGGGGGGACCATACACGCCCTTGTAAGCTACTGGGTCCTGACCACAGATAGCAAGAGCAAAAATATGTGGGCCAAATGCCACCTCTGCCAATGTCACAATGAATTGAGCATGTAGATCCAATCACTATCTTCTCAGGAGGCTTAGACACAGACTTGGTGCACAGCCTCTGTACCAGGTGCCCTGTGGATTAATAGCCTAATCTGTAGGAAGAATGGGTAAAACAAATGTTGAACAGTAAAATCAGCAGGAGTGATTTTAGGTTCGTGGCGCTACTGTAAGGGTCTGTGATATCGCTATATATATGATTTATTAATTTAATCATTAACAAAAAAGCGGATCAAAGCCAAACTGAGCAAGAACAATATGAACATTTATGGAGAAGGGAAGACTGATAGATGGCATATCTAGTCCTAACTGTGCTAGGCTTAATACATTCCAAAGATGGTCTCTGCAGAGAGAGAAAATTGAAGATAGCCAGAGAAATTTAACTTGAGAACCAAAGTGCTATGACACAGCAGGTAATGGGCCCTGCATGAAATACAGCCTGGGTTATACTGAGAGAGATTGGAAAACAGAGACAGAGGACAGAGCAGTGCTGCTAATCAGAGACCATCCAAGGTACAGTACAGGTGGATGCTAACAGCTTTGCTAGATAGTAAGGAAATTGCCATTATGTAGCTAGTACTTGAACAAACAAGAAATTTGCTTTACTTTATGTTTTGATAACTATTTTCCCCTCAGAATTAAACACTGTGTCTGCAATTCACATGTTGTGAATAGGAGTTATTGAGTGTTCCTTGTTTTCCTGGTACTTGAGGCTGAAGAACCAGATGTATATATGTTGTTACTTATATTACATATCTCATCCTACCCTCCCCACCCCCACCTTTATCTCTTTACAATTTCGGCCTGACCTATATTTTAAGGAAAACATGGTGATCTATAGCTCCCAATATATGTATCTTATTTGTTTTTTTTTTTTCAATTCTTTAGTACTAGTGCCGGCAGGGCAGCATCCAGGCAACACCCTCCTGTGCTGTGCCGGTGTGCTGCTGTATCATACAGGTATGTGCAATGCTGTGCCTCTACCATAGCAGCAGACAGTGTCCCCTTCCCATGCCTGAGACCAATATGGGAGCGAGGGGCCTGTTGCACCACTAGTAGTGGCCTTGACTCATCTGCAAAAAACAGGATGCCTGGGATAAAGGCTCCCCCAATGGCCTTGGTGCCCAGGATGGCTGCCCTGCTCGCCCCTCCCCCCCTAGAAACAGCCCTGAGTGCTGGTATCATCTAATATACTTATGCTTTTTGTTTTTATAAGCTTTTGAGTATCCTTGCCATTTCCAGAAAGGGATCGGTCAATATTTTATTAGATGTAAGGCTAGCTTCTCACAAAATAGTTACATTGCCACCATATATGTATCAATGTTGCTTGTACTCTTATTACACCACCAACATAAGAATTGGGGAGATTTTTTGTTGGGGTACAAACGGGTAATACATTTATGAAAAAAAATTCTTGGATTGAATATATAAGTAAGATTGGACATTTTTCCCATTCTTTTTCATGAATTCTTTGGTCAGTGTCTTTTTCTCATTTTTTCCATAATAGACGGCTTTTCTTGAAGCTGGTACATTATGAATTTGCGATTGACCGGACCTAGTTTATAGTAGTTTGGAGTGAAATTAAGAAAGAGTTGGGGTATGTTTTGTTTATTCTATGCAACCGTACATGTTAATAAAAGTTTAGAAAGGAGCAAAGTTTGGATTTAAGAAGTCTGTGCCTTTTTAACAGTAAGTTAAATACTGCAGTTGAACACATTGTCTGGTCTATAGTACATGATGCTTGTGCATAATGGTACATAGGGGTCGATTCAGAGTGAGAGAGAAATCCTCCATTCACGTTCATTGTCTACCAGGTGTAAATTTTCACCTGGCTCTGAATCAGGTAGACAATGAAAGTGAATGGCAATTTTCTCTCCTAAAAAGGAGTAAGAATTCTCACCTGGCTCTGAATTGACCCCCATAGTGATAACAATAACTCCCTATGATTATTTACTTTCTGATTCTTTACTTCTGGTTTTCTACTAACAGAAACTGAACTTCAGGATTAAGACACTGTGATTAAAATACTACTAATAATAATCTAATTATATTCATTATTTTCCTTTTACATTTTTTTTTCTAAAACTAACATGTCAACAATATGACGTAAGGAATCATTAACATTCATAGGCTGTGTATCATTTAAAAGTAATGTGTCATAGAGTAAGATAATTACAGGTAGTATCTGTGTCCAAATAGAATACTAATGTGGGGGGGAGTCCTTTATAATCTATAAGCGAAGTTTGATTTTAAGGTGCTATAAACCCTTTGCACAGAAAAACACACATAGCGAAAGTGTGATCTATTTTAGGCGCTTTGGAAAGTAACTCAATTAGCAATTTCTAAATGTAAAGGCTAAAAATATCATTGCACAGTATGGGAGGCCATTTTTAGCCAGTATGTATGTAAAGATTCACGTTCATCTAGGACATTAGATAATGAACTGTTTATCTGTAGGTACAAGTCAAAGCAGCTAGACTTTCTGTACTCAGATTCTTTGTTAGACTGGCTTTCTCCATTCTCTTTGTAAATGAAGAAAATGGGATAACTAAGGATGTGAAAATGCAGCAAGTCCAGTTGCCTAGATTAATTACTACAGTAATAATCATCTCTCGTCATGTTAATAGACCTGACCAGCAGAATAATAACTGGGACAATAAAAGGGACATAAATGCACACACCAAACCTTCTATCTACCGTATTTGCCGGCGTATAAGACGACTTTTTCCCCCTGTAAAACATGCCTCCAAGTGGGGGGGGGTCGTCTTATACGCCGGGTGCACCTGGGTCACATACATATAAATGTACTTACCTTCACCAAGCTGGGCAGCACGATCGTCCTCCTCTTGCTCAGACAGCACTAGTTGATCAGAGCAGGGAGAGACTGAGCAGGCCAGCAGGGTGAGCGCCGAGCAGATCAGCTTTCCTGCTCTCAGGCACTGTGTGGGCAGGCAGGGGGCTGGCTCCTGGCACGCACTCCTGACATCGCCCTCGCTGCTCTCCACTTTGAAGGGGACTCTTCAGCATCTGATCTGAGGTGTGATTTATTTAAGATTTATTTAAGAAAAAAAAGTTTCTATGGGGAATCCCCCAGTGTAAAACCCCCAACTGGCCCCTTTCCCAGAGCCCACACATTACACACTATGCCATTAGATGAGACACATTCTAAACAACCCAAGCATGTTCCCAGCTATAGGGATGTGGCCACAGTGTAATGTGGTGTGGACTCTGGGAAACGGGGTCATTGGGGAAGTTTACACAGGGGGCATCCCAACTTGGGGGACTTTACACAGGGGGCACCCCAACTTGGGATGCCCTACTGGGTTTTGTTCCCTGCATCAGGGGCAGCAAAATGGAATGCCCCCCTGTCTGAATCCCCCGTTTGGCCTTTTTCCCAGACTCCACATTACACTGCGGCCACATTCCTGCTCGCCTTTAGTTGGGGCCTGTGCTGGCTATTCAGAAAGCGTCCAATCTAAAGGCATAGTAGGGATGTGGCTGCAGTGTAATGTGGTTTGGGCTCTGGGAAAAGGGCCAGTTGGGGGGTTTCACACAGTAGAGGAAACCCAATTTGGCATGCCCCTGGAGTAGGGAACAAACCCACTGGGGCATTCCAATTCGGGATGCCCCACTGTAAAACCCTCCCTATTGGCCCTATTCCCAGAGCCAACACCACATTACCCTGCAGCTGCATCCCTACTATGCCTTTAGCTGGGACGCATTCTGAATAGCCAGAACAGGCACGTCCCCAACTAAAGGCGAGCAGGGATGCGGCTGCAGTGTAATCTGATGTGCGCTCTGGGAAAAATGCCAGTCGGGGGTATTTCACACAGTGGGGCTTCCAAATTTGGGAGGCCCCACTGGGTTTTGTTCCCTACTCCAGGGGTATCCCAAATTGTGATCCTCCACTGTGTGAAACCCCCCATCTGGCCATTTTCCCAGAGCCCAAACCACATTATACTGCAGCTGCATCCCTACTATGCCTTTAGCTGGGACCCATTCTGAATAGCCAGTGTGGGCACATCCCAAACTAAAGGCGAGCAGGGATGCGGCTGCAGTGTAATCTGATGTTCTTTTACGTTTTATTCGGTGTGCGGAAGAGGGAGTAGTCTTATATGGCGAGTATATAACAAACTCTATATTTTGAGTGGAAATGTTGGGGGGTCGTCTTATACGCCCAGTCGTCTTATACGCCGGCAAATACGGTATTTAAAGATCATATTAAGATCAATTGGCATTGTAAATAACTGGTGAGACATTCACGTGCTATTCAAGGGCAGAAAATGTCTCAAAAGTCCTTTCTCTGAACAAAGCTAATGTGTGGGCAACTAAACTGTACACAACACTAATCTCTTACAGCCAATATGCAGTTATAATAAAGCTCTTTATGACCTTGTGTGAGTACATCCAGATAATTGCATAAACAGTGAAGAACCACAATTAATGGCTGCACTTATTATGCTTAAGCTAACAGGAATGGACAAAAACACTGTGAGTCTACCAATAGTGCCACATACCAACAACATTGTGAAGCTTGGATATTTACCATATATAAAAGATATGGAAGCTTGATGTTGAACGTCACTATTCACTTAACATGAGAACAACAGGCAGATGATATCACCCCACCTCTTACCCTTTCAATATTTGCATTAGAAAATAAATAGCCAACCCTACCT
This sequence comes from Gastrophryne carolinensis, assembly GCA_027917425.1. Classification (NCBI taxonomy): domain Eukaryota; kingdom Metazoa; phylum Chordata; class Amphibia; order Anura; family Microhylidae; genus Gastrophryne; species Gastrophryne carolinensis. Next base: position 377,384,037 of record CM051239.1, read on the forward strand.
ATATAAATGAGTAATTCTTCTGAAAAAAATGATGCATGCCTATTAAGTTAATCAAATTTCTTACCACATTTAGGTTTGTGGATGGAAAATGTAAAAAGCCTTCAGACTATATAGCCACTGAAAAAAACTCTCCTGTCACAAGGCTTTTAGAGCGTATTCCTGGACCAGATGATTCCCAGGATAATATAATAATATGTGCTTTTATATTTATATGTATGTCTATGTGTAATGTGTAGTCTTTAGATAATAAAGATGAATTCTTGAAATGTTATCTATGTAAAGTAGTTGATTTTTTAGGGGGGAAGGTGCTGTGCTTTGCTGTTTTGTTAATGGCTGCTGGAGCCACATTAGAAAGTATATAGGATAATATAATAACATTATAGCTCAGGATGTTCTTAAAGTGATCAATTTCATTGCTGACTTATTGCTGATGCCCCCTTTCCCATATCCCCAATGCAAGCTGTTTTATATAACCCCCTCCCTGCTACCACAGCAAAACTGGACACTACAATTGGACAAGGGGGCTAAAGTCCTCTACCAGGTTTCTGGCCACCAAAAGGACTCATTGGCAGCCAATCATAGGGCCCAGTTTCACAGAGGGGCTTGGGGAAGGTAACAGTTTGGCACTTAAAACCGGGCAGGGATCAGCAATCTGGATGAGTGTTGGGATCGCTTTAATACAAGAAATTTATCATGTTGCCTTTTGAATTTCATTAATAATTCTACACTTCAAATCTGCCTAGGCTTTTTCCAGTGTGAGGCCTGGAACTGTAAACCATATTCAGGGCAAGACCATACCAGTGACTTGTACAGCCTCCACTCCACAGCCTCTGAGCTTCTTCTGTCCTCCAACCTAGTCGCTCTCTCTCTTTCCCACCTCCGGGACTTCTCACGTGCCTCTCAACTTCTCTGGAATGCCCTTTCCTGCTCTATAAGACACTTCTCAAAACTCAAAATTGACTTTTTCAGTCATGTATATACTCTGGTTTAAAGTCCAGGCACACACTAACTTCCCACCTTGGGAACAATGTAAAATGAGCCATTTTAAAGCATCTAAAAATCTCTGATTATGTACAAATACGCTTTCTTCGTTTCAATATCTGGGTTGTGGGCTGTGTTGGGAAGGCCATGTTAGTGCACTGCTTTCATGTCCGAGTCTTGAGCATGCTCTGAGCATGCTATGGTTAGCTGTGGGACCACTGTGACTTGCCAGACTCACTCACGCTCAAAGCTCCAAGAGAAAGAGTAGCTGTTGGAACACATTACTTTTTTGTGTGGTTTCTGCTATGGCTTCTAGTCAGCACTGCAAGAAAATGGAAAGGCAGGTAGGGCAGGCATCAGATGAGCTGCTTGCTGCCTTACTATTGGTGTTGGGTTTTTAAAAACCCTTTAAGCAACTCTTATTACCTCCACAGGGCAAATGCTGCCAATTTAAATACCTGCCACTTGTGATCCCTGCTCTTTTATGTATTTTTCTCGACCCTTATGCTTTCGACTGTAAGCTCATAAGGACAGGGCTCACTCTTCTATTATATCCCATTTCATAGCATTTGCTTTGATTTTTGTTGAAATTTCCTTGCAATTGCTTATGCACAGAATGATTTACCCTGTCTGTAATGACTAGTTTGTACAGGACTACAGAAAAAATGGTACTATATAAATAAGCAATAATAAAAATAAATTAAATGAAGAATTTTGGAAATATCACCTCACTGGAATCTTCTTGCTGATTAATAATGGAGAGCGCATCTTCCGCAGCTTGCCTCTTTGCTTCTGCCACCGTTCGTTCCATTTTCGCCCGTTCTGTTGTAATCATTTCATGTGCTTTTCTCTCTGCCTCAGATACAGCTTTCTGTAACTCAGTCATTGCCTGTCTTTTGACCTCGTTTACTGCCTCCTCTGTAAAATACATACAACAGCCCTTTAAATATAGAAACTTTGATTTCAAGCAACTAGAAACAGAAAAGAAACAACTAGGTCCTTGCTACACCTCCATTCAGGGGTTACACTGATAGCATGCCCACTTTTCTGGTGTGATCTCCTAACCCGAGACCTGACCAAAAGAAGCTAAGATAAAAAGTGTATATGTTTCATTATATTTGTTGCAAATAAAACTACCAGAAACAGGGGTTCCCAACCTGTAATATGAGTACCACTGGTGGTACTCGTGATCCTATCAGGTGCTACTCAGCCCGGTCCCAAACTATTCTGTACCTCAAACTAATCTGTCATCTACACTTAACCCAAGCCTGATTTACTCCATAAGTACAAAACTACTCCAGCAGGCGATGGAAACCATGTATGTCAATGTTTGGGATTTTTATATATCCTATATCAGTGGTCCCCAACCCTCTCCTACAAGGCCCACCAAAAGGTGGCAAAAGCCCATATAAACTGTCCAGGTAGTACTTGAGATATTTAGTCAAATGAAAAGTGGTACTTGACGAATAAAAAATAGGGAACTTTGGTCTAGAGTAAAATAGCTCTTCTAAAGTCTCATCTTTTTTAATTAAATTGAAAAATAATTTAAAAAACTCAATGTTTGTAACTGAGCCCTACTAAATAATCCTCATAATGATACTTTTTTCGAATTCATTTATTTTGGATTGAGCATCAGTCTATTTCAGTGTCGGCTATCTGATGTTAGATAGATGTATACTTTCCCACAGCTAACTAGAGATGTATGTACATAAGGGCAGACTAAATGGACCATGTAGTCTCATCCCCCATCAATCTTCTGTGTTTCTATGTTTTTAAATTATGAACATTTTTAGAGGGAGCTCAGCAACACCATCACCAACAATTTCTCATAAGCATTCATTTTTAGCAGCCTACATTTGTAGCTAGAAAATGTAAAAATAATTTACACGTCTTAATTAACAAAGTGTCTTTTTATACTATTCTAACTTTAGCTAAAATGAGATCAAAATGATTCTATAACACGTATTAAAATGTAAGCTAATGTAACACACACAAAAAAAAAAAGCCTTTTTATTCTGTTATCTGTTAATATTTTAGTATACATTTATCATTCAAAGTTGTTGGTTAACTTTGTAAGCCTTTATTTGGGGAACATATTTTATAGTGATTGTTATTCATGTTTTTTATATTTTTGTTTTGTCTTTTGTTTTTATGCTATTTGCATGTATTTTTAATGACAAGCTCTATACCCACCATCTAATAATTTGTTGTTTCTGATCATTTACTGGATGCAGTAATCCCTCCTGTCCGTGATATCATTGGTGAATACAACAGATCCTTTTAATTGCTAATACTAATTAAAACATGTCTATGTCTCTCTTTTCCCTATTGTGTTTTATGACATCAAGAACAGACAGCAGCGCCCATGAAAAACGTTGCATGCGTCTCGTTAGCGCGTCTTCCAATTTTTGTGGGATAATTAAGCAATATTCATATTTGTGTTTTGGATGGTGGCATTCCATGCATAATGCGAATAGTAAAAACAAGATGTCACGCTACTTTTTGTGGGGTTTCAGGCACAAGGGCTAACAGGCGTCATCTAAAAGATCTAATTTCATTATCAGTAAAATAAATCCTCCACTTGATCTATCTTTTATCTAATTTCCATCTTTACCCAAACCCCAATGACAATGAATAATTGAAAATTTAATAAGCAGTAATTATTAACTTGGCAAACGTCAAGCCAATTAACACTCTATTAAAACTAATTATGACATGTTTCTTTGAAGTGTTTTCACCTAATTGTTTCGTTCACTTAAAAGGCACCTTATTTAAATGTTCTATTTAATTAAGAACATTGATTTTTAATAGAATCATATTAACAGATATTAAAAATTAAGGGCAAATGAATATGCTTCAGGAAGCATTCTTCTAATTCTGCAAAACCACTCGAGAAATGAATTTTCCCACAAACCATTAGTGAACGTTTCTATTATTCCTGCAACTTCTAAAATATTAGAAACGGCAGTTGTAATCAATCGCTACACAACACCTCTTCAAGTGTTGGAATAAAAGAACGGCAGATTGTATTATGAATATGGAGGTTCGTTTTTGTCCTTTAACACATAATACTGTATGACTGTCGGTATTTCATTTTTGTATGTGTTAGCTGGGAGGGGGTGTTTTTTGGGGGTTGGTGGTACTTAATATTACAGTCATGAACAATGCAGCCTGGGCCTAATTTACTTTGAATATTCAAGGTGAATTAAAATTCGATCTAAGTGGCAATACAGGACAATAATTTTTTGCTTACGATCAAAGCTACAGCTTGACTAATTGTATATGCTAATCAGGCAATTTATATTTAAATTATGCATTCCTATTCTAGTCCACAGGCACGCACAGATCTGCTAAGAGAATTGATAGGATGATCATGAGGTGCTTGCATATTTATTACTCAATGCAAACAAACCATGTTGACTGAGAAAGAAACATACATAGAAAACATGAAAGGTGGTTTGTTGATAAAATGTTATTCTCAAGAAACTAGGAGAAATATAATTTTCACTTAGGTGATTTGTTTTTCACGTAAAAGGCATCTGCAGGTTAAAATTAATATTTATTCATTTAGTAAATCCATCATCCGGCTTAATGGGAGGGACAATGTCCATGAAAACTGAGGTTTGGACTTCCTGTGTAACAGTGCTGACACATTTTTTTTAGTTGTCAACAAATGGCCATTAATAGTGTTTTGTTTTCTGAGTGGACTTACATGCCAATTCGAACCCTGTGCTTAATACAAAGCATTCTGTACCAAACCCCACCCACTTCTGGGTCCTTCTACCCATGCAACCACCACACAGCTGGGATCTAGTCTGTAGTACTTGCTGGTGGTTCTCCAATACGAGTTCCGGATAAGGTTGAAAGACCTTTACACTTTCCCAGCCGATTCCCAAAGATTCAACAAAGATTTTAAAGAGTGACAGGGGTAGGGTCCCAACTTGGCGTGGAGGGGCTGTGGCCACCAATGATTGGCTAAGTACATGACAGCAAGCAGCAACACCCTGTTCTCAGCTGAACCACCAGATGAGGTAGATGGAAGATTATGGGAGCAATTTCTAGACATTCTTCTAAGAAAATAAGTGTTGATAGTAAACATTTCCAAGCAAAAGGCCCAAAGGCCTTGTGTAGTAAAGAGTTATAGGTGGCTGCAGACGTTTCCGGGAACTCATTATGTTACTGTTGCTATTGCTTGATGTGGCATTGAAAATGACAGCAAATTAACATTGCAATAAGATATTGGAGTTTCTATGGCTATGGGATCCAATGAAGATTCTCATGTAAGTGCAACATAGGATAGGAGCGCTCAACCTTTCATGGGGACCACATAAGTGATTTGGTAAGTGGACAGTTAGGATACCTTACAAAAAGACTGAGAATACAAGAAGGGCATTTGCCAAAAACAAGGTGGCACTCAATATGAAGTCTGCAGCAGGGGGCCAGAGTATCAGAAGACTTTTCTAATATGCAGTTAGTCTATCTGTCACGGTTCACCAGTTGGGGTATTTACATTTTTTATTAATTAATAACTGTATTAGGCTTAAGGTTGCGGGTCACATGATACACAAGACTCTGCTTTACTTGTCTGCTGTATAGGAATTCAATTATTTGACATTTCTAAAAGTTTGATTAAGTCCAGGCAGTGTACCTCCTTCTCTTCATGTTGCATGCAGTAGAAACTGTAGCAGGTCTCCGTAATTTGCCTTACCTGTCTCTACTGTAAGTGAACCTGGTAGCTACAGTGGTCGGACTGCTGGCTCTGACCACAGCAGGCATGACTCTAAGCAGTGAGTGCATTGTGACATTTTTACTAGGATGAACCACCACTCTTAAAATCCGAACAATTTCTTGCTAGAACCTTTCTAAATGGGTAAGGCAAGACCCAGAAGCATTGGATTTATTTTCCCAATCAAGCAATAAACATTTAGATTTTAAGAATGCTTGTGGATATTTATACCTATCTTGGAATGTATGACGGTGCCATTCCTCCACTACCATGGCACCTCTCTTTACTCCATTGGCCTGATAAGGTGTGAAGTCACGCTAGTGACGGGTGGCAGGCCAGAGGGGCAAATGTATTCATTACATTTGCCCCTCTAGCATACTTTCCAAAACTCTAATTAATTAACTGAAATATTTTTCTCTTTTACGTGATTGTTAAAACCGCAACCTAAAATCCAGATGGATTTAAAGGAGCACTATGGCTCCTTTTTGGATAAAAATCCAAATAAATACGCTGGATGGTGGGATGGGTCACTTGTACACCCAACATCAAGAAATATCCAGCCAGAAGGACAAGAACATCCGGATGACAGACTCTGTCACCCCTGATAGACTAAACCTGTCACCCCTGGATTTTATTCCTACCGGGAGAGAATAAACCACAAGCTTAGTGGTAGCTTTATTTAGTTTGGGTGTATAAGTGACCCCTCCTCTCAGTAGCCGACGTGTTTATATGGATTTTTAATATTACAAAACTTTGCGATAGTGCTCCTCTAAGAAGGGAAAGTAATGAAGAGCAAATGAGGATTTCAAAGGAAATCTGATCACCATGTATTTTTCATTTTAACATTATTCTCTAATTAACCCATGTTTACTGACCTATTAGCGGGTCATCTCAACAATAAGGACTGGTGGAATAAGGCTGCTTAAGTAAGGGCGAAATAACAATACAGCGAATGTGAAAGATCAATAAAATCTCCAGGGAATAACGCTTTTCAACAAAGACATTGAAAACAAACTGCATTATAATTTTCAGCAGTTACGGGAGATTATTGCGATTTTGCTCAGTTACTAATCAGTCCTTCTTTTTTATTTCCAGCATCAATATAATAACACATGCACACATCTGCTTCAGCACTAGGTTTTTTTAAACAATCCTTACCAGCTTTCTTCCAAATCTCCTCTGGCACGTATCCAGAAGCGGGCCTGTGGAGGAATTCCCGATGTGACTCTGTAGAGGAAAAAAAGAGCTTTGTGAGTCTTGCTCATTTAAAAGTACTTTAGAGTGACAGTAAAACCCACTCGGCGATCAAGCCGCAAGTATTGTCTGCTGTAGACAGGCATCTGATTGTCACAGACGGGCATTGCCTTCTGCAGGAATGTCTATACTCTATATACGATGACATTCCTCAACAGATTACAAATATTCTGAGGGAATGAATCTGGATTCACAAACAAGGCAAGAGTGAGGTAGTTATTTTGATTGAAGGCATTGTCACACTTGGCAGTCTAAGTTGAAAAGACCATTGCAATTTTGTATTTCTTTTTTTCTATAATTTTTTTTTCTATAATTATAACAATAATAATGTTGCGGTCTTCGGGGATACTGCTTCCTCTACATTCCAGGCATCCCAATTTGGAAAGCCGTCACCTGACTCTCAGTCCGAGCCCTAGCGATCCAAGCGCACATCATATATTACTGCCAACAGCCAATGAGGTTCTCGGGCAAAACACTAAAATGTAGTTGGAGATGCCAAAGCCCTGGGTGAGCTGAGCATTCAACCTGACTTTCTGTCTTCATACTTTCAGTGGATAGGCATTCAAAATCTGGTGGTAGCATAAATTGTTCTTGTGGGCCATTTCAACACCTACTGCTGGTGGTGATCTGAAAGGCAGCCACATAGGAAGCAAGAAAGAGCTATATGCGCTGCCCGGTGTTATTTTTTTTGTGGGGGATGCGCAGCAGTGCATCCCAAATTGGGAGGACCTCCAGCAAGTTTTGACAACTATTTGGGGTGGTATAATTACTCTAGAAATATGAGGAAAAACTAGGGAATTTGAGAAACTCACCTAGGATCCCTAGGAAGTCCTAGGAAGTGGTTATAATTGCAGCTGAGTGTTCCACTTTGATGCAGCATCCCTGCACCGTCTGCTTCAGGTATGTTGAGTGTGCTAAGTGGGTAGAGTGGAAATGCTGCTAAGCAGAACATCCTGTTGATTTGCCTGCAGTGGAATCTAGCATTAGGTGAGTTTTACTTTGAAGGGCATCCTGATTTAGAATGAGCTCTAGGAAACAGTTTCAGACAGACCTAGGGCCTGTTATATTAAAGCACTATGCCAGTTATCTCCGGGTTGAGCCGCATGGTGTGTGCCAGTCTGGGATTTCTAAAATATTTAATAAAGATGGACTGGTTAAATAAGGGCAGACTGGCTCAAACTGGGGCACCCTATGTAGAGGCTGTCTCCTTGCTACTGCTCCTCACGCAACCTGCTCCACGTGCTGCGCTGAAAAACCAGCAGACTAGTACCTACTATGGCTAACGTGGTGTTTAAAAGGGTGCACTGTTGGAATAATAATAATAATATATCAGGCGTCAGAATCTTGTTATTTTTTACCTAAATTATATTGAAACAAACATTTGGTTATATAGCTTTAGGTAATACTATACCAACATATTAGCTTATAAAATATGTAAAATACTTTAAATAACAGTTTTCCCATTTTGTATTATTGTAAGACTTTACAAAAGTATATTGACATCCTGATTAAAGTAAATAAAATGTAGCAGCTCATAAACATAATACTGATTAAATTATCAGGATTCTCAACCATGGAATAGTACATTTAGTAGTACGTTCAGCCCAGTAAACTTTCGTGGCTCAGGCAAGGGCATAGGCCTGTGTACCCTTGGTAATAAAATCTGCTCAAATTCACAGATGCTGGGTGTGAGGATAATCTCTTCACTTTCTAAATTACAGTGATAATTCTATAACGATAACGATATATATATATAACGATATCTATAACGATAAGTGTGATAATTCTATAACGATAAGTAAATACGATAACATACCGTATTTGCCGGCATATAAGACGACTTTTTCCCCCTTTAAAACATGCCTGCAAGTGGGGGGGTCGTCTTATACGCTGGGTGTACCTGGGTCCAGGGCTGTATCTCCCGCAAGGCAGGCTTAGGGCGCTTGCGTGGCAGGGGGGCGTCCGTGTCTGCTGTAGCAAAAAAAAAAAAATTCTGTACGGCCGCTGGGCTCCCGCGCGTATGCCCGCCAGCAGCGGGTGCCCGCGGGGGTATTTGCGCCACTCGTTCGGAGGCTCCGGCACCCGCATATCCAGCCCCGCCTCCCCCTGAGTCGACGCCTCCTTGACTGGCGGACCCGCCCCGGCCTGCCCCGCCGCCGGCCAATGGTTAATGAGAAGTGCCGGCGCGGGACATGAGAGCGGGCTGCCGTGCTCCGCCCACCTGCTGAGTCACAGATGCGTGACTAGGTGCTGCTGCATAGACCTGAGAGGATAAGGTAAGATTTTTTATACTAAATAATATTTAAAATGGATGATTATTTTGGAGAGGGAGTGTGTCACCGGCTCTGCCCCCTGGCATCATGTACTCCCAGCGCGGGATAAAATGCATGCATGGGTGCTCCCAGAGACAAGTGAAATGTAATGGGTGAGTGGGCAGGGTAGTGTACAGTCGGAGAATGGGGTGGTGGGGCAGAACCACACTTTCTTTTAAGGTTATGTGATGAACGGTCCATGCCCATGCTGCACTATGAAAGTAGGTGACCCGGGCACAAGTAGTTCAGTCCCGAATGTGTAGATCCTCGGCCTGCCCCTAACATCCATCTCTCTATCTGCACCTATCCTCATCCTGCCCCTAACACCCACCCATCGCTGTCCCTGACACCCATTCCTATATCAGCACCTATCCCCAGCCTGCCCCTGCCCCCCATTTCACCATCAACACGTATCCCCCACCTGCCCTGGTCACCCACCCATCTCTCCATCTGCACCTATCCTCTTCAAGCACCTGACATCCATCCCTCGGGAGTAGGGATATAGAGGGAAATAGAGGGAGTAGTCTTATACGGTGAGTATATAACAAACTCTATATTTTGAGTGGAAATGTTGGGGGGTCGTCTTATGCGCCCAGTCGTCTTATACGCCGGCAAATACGGTAAATTAATTTTATAAAGGCTTTTGCCTCTATCTTCACTAGTAGTCACTTTGGCTTACGTACAGCCTTGTGGAGTTATAATGTACATGGTTACGGCATTTATTTCATGCTAAACTTTGAAGTGACAATGTCTGTATCAGTAAGGGGTTTACCTCATAAACTGCTCTTCCATTAGAATGAAATGACATGTTGTAACCATAGAAATAGTTCACAGCGGAGGAAGAAAACTCTTCCAAGAACAGATTAGGCAAGCTGTTGAACAGCTGTGAAAAATATCTGACAAAAGTATGTGGTATTACAAATTAGGCACTAAAAATACTTTGTTGTGATTTTCATCAGATTCAAATTATATCTGATTATTTGCAGTGTTATTCTCTCTAGAAGCGTGCTAGCCAAAATACTGGAGACACAAATTAAGCTACATGGAAAAAGTACACATAGTCACATTAGGAGACACTGTGGAAAGGTCTAACCCCAAGTTATCCCCAAACAAGAACTTATTACCAAAACTGGAACCGGTCCACATGTTAACTAGAGTAAGACAAATGAAAACTTAACTCTAGACTTTTTCTAGAATGCCTTGTTCTTATGAATTATTATTTATCTGACCTAGACAGAAGTCTCCATTAAAAATACCAAACTAACGCAAAACATCTCCAACAGTTTATGTTCCTTCTGCTCACCATATTATGACTCAACCTCCGCATCATTATTTCTGGTCATCCATTACCAAGACGCATTTCCAAAGAATATAATAATTGCCACAAGACTGTACTTGCCACCTCTCCTCTGCTGTGACCCCTTTCTTTGCTAGTTATCAAGTAAGCTCTTAAAATAATTAACAACTCCTGGACTGGAGGTTTGACTACTACCCCCCATGCACATTATTATAATTATATAATACAGCCAAAATGGTTCATCTTATTTAAAATGTACTTGCCTATAAACACTTTGGCAGGTTTTCCAAAGAGGAGTTTCAATAAGTTAAGCCTACCTAAACTGTCTTGCTTCTCTGTAACAAGCAAGAACTATATAGCACTGTTTAACAACCTGTGGTAGGTGTACCCAGTGTACCCCAGCGGAGAGTGCACCAAAACTGGTAACCGTAAAACATTCTTTCTTGCTTCAAAAAGTGCCACAAGGCCCATTAACTACTTATTTTGGCAACAATAATGGCTCTCCTCCTTGGTGGTAATAAAACTCCCTGGTGGTAACTGACTGTCTAGAGGGTACTTGGTGTAAGAAGGCTGAGAACCACTGCTCTATAGTACTTCACCTGTAAGACATGGCACACAAAATGTATGCCATTAACTTTATATGAGAAGTAAACTTTGAATAATGTGAACAACTTTGTTCAATCATTTATTAAAGGAAATTGGAGGGGGATAGTAGTAATGTGACAATAGAGATCAAACCTCTAGTTTAGGAGTTGTTAGATATGCTATTGCCCCTCCTCCATGTTTTCCATTATGCCTTATAAATAATATGTCTAGAAATAATAGTATATAGGAATAATCAGGGTATTCATTGTTTTGGAAAATAACCCAAAATCAAATTAAGGTTTCTAATTATTCAAAAACACTATTTCTAAACTTTTTAAAAAACTATTTTAAACTCTTATTTAGTGCTGTTTTCCTTTCTCAAATCACGTACAATGCACAGCTCTGAAACCTCTATAAAGGAAGTCATCATTTCCTGTAGCCTACTAGCCTTGCTAACATTCAAAAAATCTTTACAAAATACCTCTAATTATTTTCACCTGTCCTGATCTTTACAGTTACAGTGCCCAGCTTGCATTACATTTTGCTCCTGTATGCTGTTGGTGTGGTATCTAGTGCTCCCCGACCTTTAAGATCGTCAGGCCAATTATCTTCCTCCTTTATCTTGTTTCCATTCTTGCGCGTAATTTGAATAATAAATTCAGTTCAATTAATAAATAAAGTAAAGACTGCACCTAAGGCACAGGATTCACCCCTATTGGTGCTTAAAAAACGTTTGCACCACTGCACGCTCTCATATGTGCAGTTGAGCCAGAGAGGTTAAGCAGGAGGCTGCTTTAAGGACACCGAGGGTGAAGCCATAGACACATAGGTGTAGGGTTCATTTCAGAGGTGGATAGTCTGGTCAGTGACTAACCATATTAGTATTACAGATAAGGGATGCAAGCCTTGTACTGGCACCAATGCCTATGGGGCAATTGCTACTCCCTTCCACAGAAGACCCAAAGTTAGTTATAGGTTATCAAATCTTTATAAAAAGGCAAAATGAAAACCATCTGCTTACTTGTTCTCAAAATATCATGACCCAAGCAAAATATATGTTGTGAAATAAAACTGGGAGTTAAATGTTTATTTTTACATTCAAAACTTCACATCACATCTAGGCTTGGTCAATAAATTTTAGTGGCTCAGCCTAACAGGGGAACAAGTTGCCAAAACAAAGGAAATAAAAATAAAATCTCTCAATGTAAACGCGCTTCTAACAATCTTATTTTTGGCAACTGCTTTAAGGAATGTATAACATAAGTAATAAATAACATTATGACATAGAAATGCTGCAAACATTTCCAGCCAAATGTGGGCCAAGAATTTTAGATGTGATCATGTGGCTGTCCAGGGGTTTATTTTCTCCCATCACACATCTGTCTTGGGGGGAGATGAGTATAGCCACTCCACATCCCCAACAATCTGAAAATAAGCATAGTATAACCGTTTTTCCAGACTGCTCTAAGACAACTTCTTTTAGTTAGATGATCCAGTGTGCTAAATCCCAAAACATCACTATTTTTCACTCATCATCACTCCAAATGTATTGTAATATATATATATATATATATATATATATATATATATATATTTTTTTTTTTTTTTTTTTTGATTTAGCATACATTTACACCACAAACAATTCCTTAATGGGGAACTTGAAACTGTTAGGAGTGGGTTAAACAATTGTAGAGTGTATACTTTTTTGTTACGCTCATGTTCCTCAAACTGATTGTCTATGGAACCTGATTAACAGAAACAGCCAGCAGGGGTTCCAAAGAGAATATAGACTAGAACTGTAGTAAAATATTCCTAGTATTTTTAAAGACAAGGAGACTCAATGTCAAGGCCAGGTAATGCTATTAGACTCAACCTAGATCTTACCAATTCGCTTCAGTTTGCTCCATCCCTAATATCAGCAAGATCCATGTCAAATATCCAGCATGCCACTCGCCGATGCTGGTAGGTGGCATCCCAGCCATTGCTAGCCAGCCATTGCTTCCCCTACCGGAGTGTTTTGTGAGCTGACAAGGGGTGGCAGAACATCTTCACAGTCTAAGAAAATAACTGAGGATATCCTGCCACAGCCTGCCCTATATAGACCAGGAGGAGCTAGTTTTTTCTATCTTGTAGTCCCCACCTATGGCTGAGGTTAACCCACACGTTGCCAATAGTGGTGCTCCGAAATGGAATGAGATGAGAAATATATATAGTGACATTTTAGAATTGAGCAAACTGAATCATATTTATGGTTTAACTATGGACACTAGGGAATCCTGGTATTGCCTCATGTCCATGATATATCAATATCATGGACAAAATACAATATACAGAACCCAACAGGTATGTGTATAAACATTTTCACCCATGTAGTCGTGTAGGCACTGTTTCAGCCTCTCCATGCAAGGCCACATATTTGGGCAGCTGTGGAAAAAATACATGCATGCAGAGGGGTACAAAGACCCATGGGTTACTCTAATGTACCTAAGGGGACAGCATCTGGATTCTCTGGGCTCTGTTGTCTGGAATGGCTGGTGCTGCTGCTACCTTTTTTTAAATCCTCTGCATCACTGTACCGCCTGATCCAGTAGTTTAGCTCTTCCCGATCGGCTTCTTGACATCGCCTTAGCACAGTGAGGGATCGTCTTGTTTTTTCCACCATATCCATTATGCAGTTTAGTAGCTGTTAGGAAAGATGAATGTAATATTATTAGATTATCTTTTAACAACAGGTACAATATTTAAACACTAAAAAGTATAAAATACAGTCTTGTCTATTAGATTTGAAGTGGACCTAAAGTCAAAAATAACACTGAAAGACTGAAACCGGACCAATGCCTATTTTACAAACAATGGGTGTTGGTCCCCCTGGGGGGGCATCCTGATTGCCGGGATCCCCCCTTGAATGAGTGTTGGTCCGGTTTCAAATACCTCTAAATTCTATTATCCCTGCTAACTGTCCATTTGTCAGCTCTGATGATTCATTAGCCTTTGTCTGCTGAAAGTGCCCATCCTGCTCATATATTTATCATATATATATATATATATATATATATACAGTTTTTTTGCTGAGTTTCGGGGTGGGGGGGAGCAGGGTTCCAGGTGCAGGGCCCTTTGCCTCTCCCCAGGTCTGACGATACAGTCACGTGATAGGAAAGGGTCGACATGGATCTACATATACATAAATAGATATATATTTCTTGGTGAAAATAATACTTTTGGTGGGGAGAGTAGGTTTAGAAGATTTGTAGACTGGCAGCTGCTCACAACTTTGTTGAGCAGACATGGAGGTGAGCTTCCAGCAGACACAGGATGAGCATGCCTGGTGAGTGTCAGATACAATGTTATCAACTGTATACTGTGGTTACTGCTCAGGAGTTGCCAGTTTTAAATTGCGGAGCGAGGTGGAATATAATGGTATTAATAATAATTTAATAATTTAATGTTATTTTGAATTTAGAACACTTTCAAAAAGAAATACAGAAGCCCGGGGAACCTTTTGCCCTTTTAATTCTTACATCAGACCCTAGCTTCAGTCTATGGTGTCTTATGGTGCCCTGATTTTCATTTTCTGGTGATAATAAGAGGCGTGGTAAATATTCATTGTATAAAAATATATTTTTTTTGCTTAAAATACTACAGTTAACTAAAATGTAGTTTAAAATACATGAAAAAATAACATGTAATAATATAACACCTAATTTATGCAAGAAATATTGTTTACACACATAAAATTTGAATATTGCACTGTATCTTATAAATCTCCCCTTTTTCGATCTCGGAATAAAAGTATAATGACTCAAAAAAGACACAAGCTCTGTCTGTGAACATGCAACATTCATTAAGCTGAGCTTTCAAACACTCGGAAAGTACTTTCATCTGCCATCTGCGATGATGGTAGAGTTATTCGTTTTAAATATATTATGACTTAGTAATTTTGCATCCTTGAAATTTGCATAGAGCTGCTGCAAACAGCAACGAGAATGTGTGTCATTATTTAGGTTCTCGACAACAGTGCGTGAAGACAATGTACAGCGTATAAAGATGATATACTGTAAATTAGTTAGGCAACTGAAGCGTAGCAAAGGGAGAATAATCAATTCAGGCAGCTTCTCTGGAAAGCAATGAGAAATTGTCTGAACCAAGCCATACTGTTTAGAGGCAGTCTTGCCATAAATCCCTCTACCCCACCCCCCTTGCATTAATTTAGACATAAGACAAACATACAGTACAACATGCACAAATATGCGCAGGCAAGCAACAAGCATTTTATAAACTCCCGTCCATAAGAAAAAGATAGGATACATTATTCTGCAAGCATATGAATCACTTATAAATGTCACAAGAAATTAAAGGTCATGACGAATACTGTAGTTTCTCCCTATGGAATGCTTCATTCATCACAGCTTGAACAAATACTGAAAATATAAATGTAACAAGGCAGTATTTGCCGAACATTGCTGTGCCATTGCCTTTAGTTACAATACCGCCCATCAATGTTTACAACCCACAGAAGCCCAAAAGTCAGTTGTATGATTTTGTCTTTGGTTTTGGCCACTGGCAACTGACTTCATAGTACATAGTATAGTATAGTCTTTGAGTGGCAGTTCTGTAATACAGATACAGTAATCCCGATCCATATGGTTATAGAACAAGTGAAGATGATTTGACCATAAAATCAAAAGAAGGATGGCAGCATTTAAATAAATGCAATTCAGAACAATAATAGAAGGTACTTGTGGGATGTGACTACACACTAGATGCCAAAAACGCCCACATAGAGAATTCTAATTCTGGTTTTGGTATCAAAGTTATAGTCCCACTTTTGTTATCACAGACATGGTGATGTGCACTTCTCTTCCAACTGCATCTAGGGGTCCGATTAGCTAAGATGACTATTCAGGATGATCTCTTAATTAAATCAGCGTGATGGAGAGATAACACAGCTGTAGGCTATTTACACTGTAATAGCATGTTCATGGCTGCTACCCAATGTATCACAACAGGGCACATCTTTTGTTACAATGTATAGCAACCATAAGCCTGGTTTATGTTACACACAGCAGGGAGCTAGCAGGCTTTTTACAATATAAGAGCATGACCCATCTTGCATGTTACATTGTACAGTATGTGGAAGAGAGGCAGCAGTGCATGTTTTAAAAATTCCAGCCAGAGTTTTATTACTGTGCAATATATGTTAACTAAGGGTCCTTGTTTTTAAGTATGTTAATTAGGTTTTCTTTAGAATTCTGTGAGTGTGCAAAGGGATCAATTGGTTTATGACCAGTCAACCAGAGAGACCAAACAATTATGCCAAACAACAGAGCAAAAATCTTGAACTAAGACTTTGATATTGACAAAAGTCAATCAACAGCTTAACTATAGTTATTTGAACTACAAAGAGCAAAACAAATGATACGAAAACTGATTATAATTAGTTGTTTAAGGCACTGTTTCTCAACCTGCAGTACGCGTACCCCGGAGGGTGCTTAGCAATGTTTAAGGGTGCACCAACAGTGGGGGTTTGACAGGTGTGGTATATTATTTTAACAGTATAACTTTATTCTTTCTTTCTTCAAAAGGTGATACAAGGCCCATGGCCTACTTATTTTGGTAACATTAGTAATTGGTTTCCCACTTGAGGGTACTTGGTTGTAACTGCTTGTCGCTAGGGGGTACTTAGCATAAAAAAGTTGAGAATAACTGGTTTAAGTTATTAATCAAGATACAGTCACACTTGTCTAGGAAAATCTTCTTTACCTATTAGTAAACAGTCATCAATATGCCTTTAAAGGCGTTTATCTAAGTATATAAGGAAAATGTTGCTTCATCTTAAATAATTATTATTATTAATTATTTCCATTGCTGCTGTGGACTATTTCTATGAATCATATGTGACGATGAGGGGATGGGGGTTTCACTATTATTTAAAAAAATAATTTAAATGCCAGTATTCCATTGTGGGTTTTTTTTGAATAATTTTGAATATTTAGAAGTTCTTACGTGATCAAGATGCTTCCATTCTTCTGCCCACTCTCTGTCTGTTAGTCTATGGTCTATAATTTCCTCTTGACGTGCTCCGTGCAACCCTAGACAAAGCAAATGTAGAGTGTCATGTAACACTAATTAACACCCCTTTAAAAATGGATTATGTCTTTTAACACTTTTTTTCACAAAGGTGGTTGTGGCAGGAAATAAATATATTCTTAGTGGAAAAGAGTGAATTAAACTTTGGCTAATTAGCATCAAAGCAAAGCATCAAAGGCCAGAAGATGGTGTATAGCTCAAAGGAGACATAAGCTAGGCAAAATGTCAAAACTTGCCGAACTCCTAGCTGTGCAGCAATTGATGCACCCCATGAGTGGTATGTTCACATCCCCGTTGTCATTGATAAATCGGATTTCCAGAGCAGGAGATAAGCTGTGATAGTTTGGCTGTCAGACCTTCTGTGGCATACCAAGTGTTTAATTGCCACTTTCACAAGCAGAAAGCAATTGGTTGTTATATCAAGCGATTTTCTCCTACACTTAAATCAATAGCAATTGTCATTTACTGATCTCCTTTTTCATATCATCCATTTTTGTATTTTAACCATGACCAACAATATTTTACTTAACAAATTCTGTATAATGTGATTTAAAAAGAAGCCCCACAGAACAGGAAAAATTATAGTAGTCTCACCCATAGGTCTGTTTCTGTCCCTGAGGTCCCTGTGGTTGGGGTGTCTGTACGAATCCCTGTAGTGGTGGGCGATTGCCATATCATCCAAACGGTAATGCTGAGGTGGTGGCGGGGTAGGGTGAGGCAGACCATTGGGTTGATAGGATAAACCATTATTTGGACTGAACCGCTGGCCAGGGCTTATGGTGCACGGCCGCTTGCTTGGATGTTCTGAGTGCAAAGGCTCTCTGTCAAAGCCATTTTCTTTGGTTCTAAAAAAACAGTAAAGCATAATCTAGTCATATAAATGTATTTTAGTAGTCTTGTATGATGAGAAAGGCAAGAGATTTTATACATCACAAGATAATCTTCATTTACACAGATTTAAATGCTGAGCAGAGATGGACTGGAGTGTGCATGTACAGTGGTGGAGCCAATCTTACATAATGATTTATCTTACAGTCTTGTCCAGCTAAACTTAAAAGGACTGTAACCACTGTAACCATAATAAAAATTACTCACCTTTTATCCCCCACAGCAGCCTTTGACCATCTAAGCTGAGAGAACAGAATTCTATAAGCACCCGACCAACACTTGTTGTTTGTCATGGCTTCACCCCCATCATTCAAAATGTATGTGTATTTTTAACCATATTTACTGCAACAAAGTCAGTGTACCACAACAGTTCCTGGCATGTCCCTCCATAGCAGCAATCTGATGTAAGGGGCAGCAGGACAGCACATGATAGGCTTCAGAGTAACCCCACTGGAAGCTGCTGCAGAAAAGTCATTTATTTATGTCTGTACAGGAAATGTAAGATATCAAAGTGGCTACCAATGCTTCCCTGTGTATAATCAGTTGTATATAACATTTATAATTGTCGTGGATTTCAACATTAGTAAGGTGCTTTATGTCCACAGAAACCCACACACCTACAACTATAATAACAAAAGATTTTGTATTCAAAATACACCCCCTTCCTTCCTATATCTCCCAATGGGGAAGTCTGATATGGATAAAGTGGAAAAAAACTGACCTACAGTGGTCGCCATTATCCTGCCAACCATTGGTGGAATATTGGTGAGGAACTGTACTCAACATGCCCGTACTGAGAACCTGGCTCCTGGTTCCCAGCATAGAAAAGGGACAATTGAGGGTTGAGTGTTTTTTCAGGGGTGGCAAGGCAGGGATGATGGCAGGGGGAGTGCTTCTCAGCTGACTTTAGGACTACTTTAGATAGGTTCCTCTATATTCCCTTTATTATAGGCTTCTAGCTCTAGAGCAAAAACATTCTCCATAAAAAGGTTGGCACTCCCCAGAGCCCTGTAGTGAGGGTACAACAAGTGGCACATGCCAAACTGAAAAAAAAATTAACCTTTTAAAACAGAGAAGGCTCCACAAAAAAAACTCACACACACATAATATATCTTTAGAAGAGAGCACTTATTGGTCTACCCTGAAATGAAGTCTAATGACACAGTAAACACTCGAGTTCCTGGCTACTGTGACATGTCAGGTATAAATTACTTAGTTGTGTTCTTCACTCACATGTCAGTTTTTATTCCCTTTTTTTCACTCTTTCAGTGACTGATGGCTCCCAGAGTTATTACTGAAACAGATTGATCTTTTTAATGAGCCAGTTTAATAGACACCAAAATCTCACCGTGGCTGCTCATCCGTGTCAGACCATATGCACCAAGAAAACATTCCGTAAAACATAAAGCTTCACTGTCACACTTGCAAATGCCTTTTAAGTCTAAATAGAGACTTCAGCACAAAATCACAGACAGTAAAATGGATAACCCACTAATGCTGACACCAAGCAGATTTAGAAAATAATATTTTATCTTCAATGGAAAATATTTTTTAACACGTCCTTTTAAACTCTCTGTGTTAAATCATTTAAAATGTAGGAAAGACAAAGGGCCATTACACAAACTGGGTATAACAAAAAAAAAAAAAAAAGATTAGGAGGGGACCTTAAAAAACAGTACCAAATATGAACTAATTCATTTCGCCTTACCTAGGATACAACATCAGATATATGGTTGTTGATTCAGTGAAATGTAAAAGTTAAACAATGGTGCAGAATATGACACATTACCCAGAGAAACTAAGTAACATTATCCCATAATCCCACCTGTCTTTTGATTCTTTTCCATAGCTAGGTATAGCTAAATATAAAGATACAAAGAGAACCAAAAAACATTCTAGGGCTGCAGCTCTAAGATCTGATGTCTCCAGTTATTTCCGTTGTCCAGGCTAAATACATAACAATTCAAAGGCCACTTCTCGTAAATGTTCCCTTTGTGAAAATAAAGCCTAATTTCCACGATCTGGATGACCAAACATGGCGTCCTTTGTACAGAAAATTGATTGCCCCGATATAGGAATCCAGTAATTTGTGCTGTTCACAATGTTTTGCTCTATAGACTTTTGGTAAAATATAAAAATCCTGTCTGATAATCAAACGGGTCAAGGCTAGGTTTTTCACAATAGCATCACAGAGAGCATAAATAGAGGTAAGGTAGCCCAAATTATATCTCACCATTTCAAAAGCTAAAAAAATGTTAGGGTGAAAGCCCTAACTATTTTGACTATAGGAAGGTATGCCAAGGAAGGAATAGAAACGCAATGTGTAGTCACAGGGACATCCACTAAGGGCCTTATACGAGAAAACTTGTGACATCTATTAAAAATGGTCAGAAATTTAGATTGTTCCGCCACCCATGCACATCTAATTGATACAACATTTAGGATCAGCTCCTTCTAACATATTCTAGCTTACCTCTACTTAATCAGCAGTAGACAATACATTGTCTACGATTAGTTCATTTTGTCCTTGGATAATTTTTCACAATATGGCAAAAAATTTGCATAGGATGGGATGTTCAAAATGGCTTCTGGCTTAAATTTTTGACATATCTAATTTCACGCTTGAAAAAATTGCTCTTTGGCTGAAAACCTCAGCAAAGGGGGTGGGTAAAAAAAGATTATGTATATTCCATAAACTGAATCTTTTTTTTTTTTTTTTATAAAAAGCCATTCGATAAAAAGAGTCTGTGTTCTTGTCACACGCTGTCATCTTACATTTGGAAAATAGTAAGCTGCAGATACAGCAAACCCTAGTCAGTGGGTACACATCATGCATTGTCCTGATGAAATATGAAGGCTGCATGATTGCTATGGGTCACTGCACATAGTGGAGCATCATCATTGCTGTGTGTAATGTCTCATTGAATAAGGCTGCAAATGTGTAGGATGGCTGTCCAATTTTTTTCAAGCGGCATAGTGCATATCTGAACATTGCTTGTGATGGATGATGGCTGAGCTCTGACTAGAGCAAAGCCTTTGAAACAGAAATAACATAAACCTCTGCCTGCCTAACCTTTAGCAAATATCAGCCCCATTAATGCACTGCTCCCTTTTTATACTAACATTTCAATTAAAATTCGGTTAGTATTTAAAATGAATGAACATTAAATCAAATATTACGTCTTCAAATGCTTAAACAGGTCAGTAGGAATGAATTATTTACAATCAGCTAAAAAAGGGGTTCGAACTTTTTTCATCAAGTACCACTTTCTGTTTTCTAATAATTCCAAGTACCACCTAGATGGTACATAAGGGGTGTCAGTCAACTTTAAAAATGAACAAAACAGCCCCCCCCCCAAAAAAAAATGAATAGCTTGTATCACCCTTTTGGGCACTTTTATACTTATTGAGCAAACCAGGCTTGAGGATTTAAGTATAGAGAACAGCAGATGAGGGTTGGGTACAGGTCAGCTTGCAACCTCTCTGAGTACCACCTGAAAGTACAACTGGTTGGGAACCGCTGTGCTAGAACATAAATGAAAGAGGCCACATTTATTGTTGATGCTGTTGTTTATTTTTTTAAAACAGTTGGTATTCAGAATTTAGGGTGTATTCTTCTGCAGATCTGGGCAGGTCAGGTGTGGGTGCAACGTCCTACCACAGATTCATCCCCTGGTGGTAACAGGGATCAGACTTAGTGCCCAATTTAGGACCGGTGTCCTCCTTCTGAGTGATGGCAACAGCACTAATCTGTCAGCGCCTACAAGTGTGACAGCATTTTGAATGCCGCTAAATTGGTGCTGTACCTTGTAACCACTGAATGATAAATGGATGTTTCCAGTGGCACTTGTATGTTGGCGCTGACGGGCGTAGCACACCTTAAGATATGCAAAGGTACTGCTAGGGACACACAGAGGAATGTTTCCATTCTAGGATACCTTTGGACATCTGAACAACAGCACCCGTTGTGTTTTAGAAACCAACCAACAAACCACTGCAACACCAAAAGACACCTGGGGGTGTCTGAAACATTGTGGACCTTGGGTGCCCCACAAACACAACATCTACAATGTGGGCAGAATGAAAGATGAACAGTCTGAGTAAAAAGAATTATTAAAAGCAAGTGTAACCTAATAAAAAGCACCAGGCTAGACGTACTAAATGCCCCTGGTGATAAATTATACACTGAATGGAATTCACGTCAGCGCACAATGATTTGTGCTTCTTATATCAAGCATTGAGTATTGGACTGCAAAATTATTGATGGTGAGTGGCATTAAGTGGTGATAGCGCTTCATAAATAAGAATCCTAATCAGGGCGCAAACTTAGACCAATTGAATATTAATAACAGGACAGATTTCCTAGTAGCCAAATTTTTTTTTGAGCAGACCACTCAGTTTAAGACCCGAAGGTCACTGTTCTTATGAACATTTAATGTCCGAATATGTCTGCGTTTGTCTGTCTATTCTCTAAGGTCCCCTACCTTTTATACCAAAAGAAATTCAGCATTGAGAGCTGGTCGGAAGCCAAGTTGGACATGAACAGATCATAAAAACCATATAATGGGAGACAACTAAAGATGGTTACAAATAATGACACAGTAAAGTAGTTGAAAGCAGTAAACTTGGCAACTTAGTGTGCATGTCTCCACCACATAAAATATTTGGCGAAGAGTGCGGCACTGGAATCTGCTGAGACAAATAGCCCAGCACATTCCTTCACCAGCCTGACTGTGAATTAACCCCATGCATGGTGCCGCCGGTACCCTGCCCTGGGCACCATGTAACCCCCGAGCCTTAACAGTGTGCTAGACCTTTGCTAGGGTTTTGGTCTAGCACATAACTGGGGAGCCACACAATAGGGGTGTCACGGACCGGGTGGAGCGGACTCGGGTGTGGATCCGTTTTAACTGTGAGACCGATGGCGGGTACCGTGTCAGGGAAGCGGAGTCTAAGGGGCCACCGGTATTCACCAGAGCCCACCGCAAGGCAGGTTGGTCTTGTGCGGCGAGGAGTGACCCCCAGGTCGCTACCCCCCAACAGCGGCCCAGTCCCACAGTCAGCCGAGATTCAGCAAGGTACACAAGTGGCAAGCAAAAGGCGGAGTAAGTACAGGCAGAGATCGGGGCTGGCAGCACAGGTTCGCGGTAAAGGTGAGTAGCCGAGGTCGGGGCAGGCAGCAAAGGTTCAGAGTCGGGGACAGGCAGAGGTCGGTACACGGGTGAGCAATCCAAGAATGTCTGACTTTCAACAAGCATGGAGAGACCAAGATCCGGCACTGAATGAAGGAAGTGCCTCTTTAAATAGGAGAAGTGGATGCAGGCTTGGATGCTGTACAGGCCCTTTAAATCTCCGGAATCCAGTGTGCTCGCCCTCTAGTGGACAGAGATGTGCGCGCACCTGAGCATGCGAGAAGGAAGCATGGGGGGAAGGGAGACAGCTGGGAACAGCCATGAGGGAAGTGCTGCAATATGGATGATGGCTGGATGCAGCCATGGAGGTAAGTGAAGTGCTGCTAGATGGGCGTGCAGCGCTCGCCCTAACAAGGGGCCTGCAAGTCACTTGTGGCTCCTAAGCTACACGTTATGGACCCCTGCTCTAAGGCCAGAACGTTTTCTCCTGACAGACAACAGACAACTTGATCCTACTGATCGGTTTATTTTTCCAGCTGTCCTGCTTTCTAAGATGTTTTTTAAAGTTTTTTTTTATATCTTTTGATGTTTATTGGTTCTTCATGTATCATTTTCTGTTGCTTGTATAACAACATGTTTTACGAAGAGGACTATGTACTTTAATATACTCAGCCTACAAAGGGTATCACCTTGTTCTTCACTTCATAAATGGTAACAGTAATGGTAGAACATTTCATCTATAGGTTTGGTACTGTTGTACTGCTACATTTTTAAGTAGAGCCACAGAATATTCAATATAAATACTCCCCTCCACACTGGCCATATGGAGGAATAGGCAGTTGAAGTTCAGCGCGGGGAACCTATGGTATGTCTGTTCAGAACTTTCTACATAGCTTGATGTAGTCTGTTGTGTAGTATCATCAAGGGATTATGGCTACTGCTCCAGTCCAAAGTTTGGCTTCTTTATCCAGAATAATGTTATGATAACCAGGCAGAGGTGTCTACTTTCCTTTTCTTTTAACATGTGGCTACATATGAAGTGCAAGATTAATACTTTAATAGATTAACCATGTAGCTTGTACCCTCACAATAGACCAGAAATGTTTTGTTTCTAGATATTCACTGAAAAAGTTCCAGTCTGCATCTTGTTATATTTTTAAAATTCACTTCAGACAGACCATTTAACTGCATTCCTTGATAATAACAATAAAACATATCAAGTCCACAAACATATGTTGGCAGGCACCAGTCTAAAACCACATATATGATCTGCTGGAACTATGAAAGACACATGAAAGCAGCTAGACCTTGTAATTTAAATGTCTCTTTTCTTTCAAAGCATGTTTAATGTATTATATTATTTTTAGAAAGTATTTCTTGGAATGTCTACTGGAAGCATTTGTGTGGGCCAGGCGAGTGGAATATCCAGATAAGACCAATTTTATGAGCGTTTTAGAAATAAATATTGTATTTAGTCTGCAGTAAGATATTGCGAAGTGAAAGATGATTTGTTGAATCAAACTTATCTCATACTGCTAAACTTAGACAGTATGAGTTGTAATACGGTGTATAATAAGTCCCCTGGGTCTTTAAATAGCTTGTTTAACATGATCCTGTAGTTATAGATTTTTTGTGGATCTCCTTCCAAAAAAGGCTAGTTTCCAGGCCCCCGGGCTTCCTCTCCAGGTACAATAATTGGTAAAGCTGGGCAGAAATGGATGAAATGCGCCATTACGCTTTTGGATATCGAATGTAAATTGTGTTAACATGTTTTTATACTGTAACCGGGCACAAATATTACAGTAAGTTGTATGTAAATGTCTGTTTTATTTACCCATATCTCACTATATTGTAATTGTACTGGCACTCACAGGTTTAATTCACTATAAATAATACTCTGTAAAAATATAATTATTTTCTCTACCCCAAAAATGTTAGTCCCATCATTTTTTTCTCTATTAAGGGCTCTGACTGGCAAGATTCATTTTTTACACACCTACATTCCTAGTTTCCAATGCTGCAAATACTAAAATGTAATATATGTAACAACCAAACAGGGTACTGGGTCCTCGTGGGTGGGGCTAGGAACTCAAAAGCAGATATTTGGCTCAAGGCCTAGATCTATAAAACTTTTATAAGAATGTACGCTTATAGCAAACACCATATATTATGGCATGTGAATGATGGCATGAACCTATTCTGTTCAGGGATGTCTTCCTGTCTTTTCAGAAGGCCTATATAATTAGGTCACATCAAAGGCTTCACCTGATACTATAGTGGGGCATCTACTGGCACAGCAGAAAGTTATTCGATAGGCATATTTATACTGAGATAATATAAAACTATACAGATATAGGCAAGTGAGTAGACCATCAACCTTATATGTTTCTTTAAGGGTAAAGATATGTCTTAGCTGTGCAATGGAACCAATAGCTATCTAGCTATGCTACTGAATTAAGCACAATTCTTTCTCAAATATCTCGTGAGTTAAGGCGTAACTAAGGCTGACCAGGCCCTGGTGCAAACTTGGAATAGGGGCTTCAGTGCTGCTCGAACAGCAACCTTCTTCATGTCACAGTCAGCCCCTGACAATGTGTAACTAAATTAGATACAATTAGGTAACAAATGGTGCTTTCATTCTGTCAGTGATGCCATGGGATCACACATTAGATATATAAGGTGGAGGTACAACAATGGTGAGCCCCTCGACTTCCTAGGCAATGACACAGTTGCTTCCTCTGCATCCTCTGTAGTTACATTCCCTGCTCAGAAATATGAACACGTAATAGCAATTCAATCAACGCAGCAGACGACCAGAAGGCAAAATAAACTTGACTTCTCTTTACCTATCAGGAGTTCTCCTCTTGCCATTTTCATTCACATCGAGAAGCAGCTCTGAAGAGTCAACAGGTGAGGTGGTGCTGGCATCCAGAAGCAGCTGCTCGTGTTGAGCTAGGTATTGGGCTGGGTTCTGCTTGGCCAATCTTGCACAGTGCAGAAGTTCCCGCTGTAGAAGAGGCAGATTGGCCTATAAAATATACAAGAAACATAGAGGGAACAGCTTGTTATGGAAGCTGAACTCTGGAAAGCATGTCATTTTATTTTCAAATCCCAGTAACAGTTTGACAGAATCTATAATCATTCTTCTTCCTTGTGTTCCTTACTTTAAGCAAAGCTGCCATCAGGAGGGTAAACACCACCTGCCCTTTCAAGCATTAGGGTCATTAAATGTGGGAATATTCAGGTTGTTTATTGAAGTGGATTAGAATCTCAACAGGAACATCACAGCAACAACATACTGTTACGTAATTTCAGATGCTAGAGGTATATATCTAATCAATAATAAAACTACTTCCTAGGGAAGAGCCAAGTCATATCCATGGCACCAACCTTAAAAACAAAACAGATACATTGGCTGTGGTTATTTTCTAATTGAAGCTGCTCTTAACCCCCTACCCAACCTATGTGTCTCCAACTTACATAATCTATGTAGTAAACGCTTTACTCTGTCATTAATTGCCACTTTACCTTACTTTACTACTGCAAATAAACAATAATAATTCTCAAAATGGCACTGCAATAAGTAGCCATACCCAGAAATAGTTTTTACAACCCAAAGCTACTTAACTGAGCTGTTCTGAAGAACCATGGTACAAACAAAATGGGGGGGGGGGGGGCTCTTCAACTCATTTAGGATCCTAATCTAATGTGAAGAGCCTGGAGGGACATTTCAGGCAAAGGTTTAAATTAGCCTGCTTTCCACCCCCCCCCCCCCCCCCAGACATCTTCCATCCAGCCTGTTTTATTTTTTATTTATGTGGTCTGTGTCTCCACCGCAGGGTCTCCCCAGCAGCAGATGATGACTTGTATGCTTCAATGTGAGGGTCCCTCCAGAAACCAATTCCTTTCGGGGGCCATGAGAGATTAGTCAGCGGAAGGAGGCAAGTTCTATGGGGTTCATTAGGGAATACAAAGTACTGAAAAACGAAAGATGCACTCCTGACAGCCAGCATTGGGCAAGCAAAATCATGTTAATTTAACCGTTTTATACAAAGTAGGGCTTTAAGATTAATGTAACCATCTGCATGGAATGTCCCTTAAACACGCTAACTGCATAGTCTTTGGGCTATTTACAAATTAAAAAAAAAATACTTATTGGAAAACTTCTAAACCTCTTTCTGATATTAAAACACAGTGAAACATGAGAAATCTATACATGATTTTCCTATTTAAATCAAAGGTGGAGAAGCTCTCAATACTTTAACATGGACCTAAAGTGAAAAATAACATTAAATGACTCAAAAATACCATTGCATTCCAAGTATGCTACTCTGAACTGGCTATCTGCCCGATCTGATGACTCACTCATCTTGGCAGAATGGCAACAGAATGGCACTATATACATTTGTATCAAACAATGTCCAGCCATGCTCAACTGTGCAAAGCTGAATGGCAACCAAACTACAGAACGGATATAGTTGAATCAAACACTCTACGGTCTGCTGGAAGTGTGCTCCCAATGAATTGAATGATTAGACTTTCAGTTTTTACCGCCTAGGTGTATTAACTGTCATGTGAGCATCTGAATTTGGGATGGCCGTTTGAAATCCAGCAATAATACTTACTCTGCCACCGGGAGGCAATGGAGTTAACCAGGCAAGAACACAGCCATCTGGGATTACCCAAATGGTTCCAGGCAGTGCAGTTAATGGGGGTCATGCTAATTATTTAATGAAGAAAGTGTAACTTTAGATTTAAATTGCATCGCCCATCTCTGTGAGCTTTTTGACTTTTAAAACACAAAATGAACCAAAAATGTTTGCTCACATTTTTCCCCAGAAATCACCTGCACCTGCGATGAAGCATTTTTAAAGTTTATAATTTTTCTAGTAAGGAAAATATATATTTTTTGAAAGTTTTTGAACAACAGAACCCTATGGAGTATTCAGAAAACGATGGTATATTCTTTAGCATACACCATGGAGTGCTGTTTCCAGACTTTCAAAAAACAGTCCCTACCTCATTAGAAAAATGATGGACTTCACCTGTAAATGTGTGGGGTAGTAGGGATGCAGCCGCCGGCACGCTCGGCTCTTCTCGGATAGATTCGAACCTCGGCCGTAGGAAGGTTGAGTTTACTGGGCGACCTTGGGGGTTTCACACAGCGGAGCATCCCGAATTGGAGTGCCCCCGGGGCAAGGACCAAAACCTGATTTGGGTCCACATTAAACTTCAGTGGTCTCTAGAATCCAAAACTTATCTTATATAAAAGTGACAGTAGCTGGACTGTATTTTTCAATTAAGATACTTCACTGGTCATCTGGCTTTCTCAATTCTGAAAAGCGACACATCTTCAAAGAATAATATTACAGATATCCTATGACCTGGGGAAGGGGATACTGACCAGTGGTATGAGTACCACTAGTGGTATTTGGTCCTATTAGGTGGTACTCAGCTATGTTGCAGACTGATCTGTACCACAACCTGCCATCTGCTATCATCTAAACTCTACTCACTTGCTACTGTTACTACTTGCTCTATTAAAGATTGCTCCAAGAGGTGGTGAGAACTTTATATGGTGGTTTAGTGTTTTAACACCATTTTATGTGACTGACAACCCATATGTACCAACGAGGTGGTACTTGAGATATTTAGAAAACTGAAAATGGTACTTGAAGAATAAAGGATTGTCACCAAGTATTTCTCAACATATTAGTGCTATTCAAGATGGCACAATATAAAACACGATAAAAAAACAATAATATTATTACCCTGTTAAGCTGCAGATCTTCTTTCATAATAGAATACTTCTATAATATTGCCCTTTACATATGTTCCAAGACAGTGAAAGCGACAAGCAAAGATGTCATCTGGGGTAATCCCGACAATCTTTCATAGACGCCAGAAAGACAGCAGCACTAAGAAAATACATTTATTTCTGCAGACTCACAAATTCCTGAATAATAATTAAGGAAAATTACTAACATGCTGCCCATGTTGTGTGCAGATGACTTTTGGCAAAGGATAACTGGCTGTAAGCCAGGACCCACTGCTACACACTGACAGCACAGCAGTGCATTCTATCTGAACTTGGAGACTAACGATTACAAAAACATATGAAAAAATATCTTCTCGGACTGTTAATATTAGCAGCCGATGTTGGAAGCAAAATGGTAAAGCGATGTCTAAATGTCATTCAGAGGAGGGGGACGATATAATTTAGCCTACAAAACACCTAAGGCTTGTTAACAATAAACCTTAAATCTGCAATCAAGGACAAGAGAAGGAAATGATGTAAAAACATAAAATTAGGTTAAACTAAATTAATGGAACGCATGCATTGTTGGAACAGAAGCATCACCTATGTCCAGCAAAAAAAGCAGCCTGTCAAGCCACACATGAAAATGAAAATGTAAAGCAAAGTGTTGGGCCAGATAATTCCACTAATAAAGGTCAAGTGTCCCTATGTAAGCTCTCGTTAGAAATGTAAAAGGGGTCTATAGACATTTAAAAGAGATGCTCAGATCCATATCTCTTACAATCCATGGGTCTCATTTTGGCATCAAGATGCTACACATTT
Source organism: Gastrophryne carolinensis (assembly GCA_027917425.1). Lineage (NCBI taxonomy): Eukaryota > Metazoa > Chordata > Amphibia > Anura > Microhylidae > Gastrophryne > Gastrophryne carolinensis. Next base: position 377,413,879 of record CM051239.1, read on the forward strand.
ACAATGGCCTCATTCAAAAAAGTGTTACTTCCTACTAAGAATCGTAAGAAGCCAAAGTAAAGCAAGCCAAGCAGTGCTCTCAGTTTGAAGTTACACTACTACAAATAGGTTTTATAATGTGAAAATCATTTTAAAAGCACAAAGGTTCTATAAAACTAACTCATAGACCTTAAATGTAAACTTAAGATCTTAAAGTCCAACCTAAGCCTTAAAGCAGAGCAAAACCTAATTCGGGTGCTCTGCTTATGCTAAAACCCTCCCCCCCCACCTGAGCAGCTGGGCGATGCTGCTGGCTTGCTGGTGGCCCACTGGCTACTAAGTCCCTTTCATAAAAAAGGAGCAGTGGTGGGGGTCCCAGTCATGCTGGATGGAATATCCAGAATGCTGGGCCCCCCCACACATAACCCTTCAGAATGCCCCTAAAGCTTACCCTAACCATGAGCCTCCACAGGGAAATCAGGGCCGCGATTGGCTGCAAGGTGCTCACGTGGGTAGACCATTCCGGCGACTGGAACAATGGGGGTGTTCACTACCCACATGTGACCAGTCGCGGTGCTGGATTCCTGTGGTTAAGGTAAGGTTTACGGTACATTCTGGGGGGTTTGTGCGAGGGGGCTTCAGTATTCTGGATGAATGTCTTATACAAGGGGATGGGTGTTGGTCAGCTTTAGGCTTCACAGCCCCATTTGTCACTGTGAACACAAGTGCAATCCCTTTGCCTGATACAATTTCAGTGATCCTTCTCAGGTATTTCAAACTGGGTGGCACTCTTTCAGCTTCCATTCTGAAGGCTGTCATCTTCAGTATACAAGGCCCAGGCCGAGGTGCCCATTATTCTCTACAGGTGCCTTTGTTGAGCTGCATACACCTCTGGCTAACCTAAAGTCCCTGTCCAACCACACACTAACTTGCTCCCATCTTGCAACTTGCTCCCATCATATCCCCCTTGGGAACAGTGTAAAATAAGCCAGTTTAAAGCACCTGAAAATCTTGGACTGTACGTAAATATCTTATGTATTCTAGGTGAATTTGCTTCAATTTCTAGGCCATGGCTAAGCTGGGGAGGACATGTCATAAGGCAGATTTATAAGTCTTAAACATGCTCTGCTTTGGTCGGAGACAGCCTGAGGGCTCCATTGGACAGATTAGCTGTAGGACCACTTTTTTTGGAACAATTAAGTTGAAAAAGAATGGCAAACTTTGGAGGCCTGCTAGGGCTTTCATCCGAGGAAATGGAGGAAAGGCAAATGGAACATGCATCAGGTCAGCTGCTTGCTGGCTAATTATAGCCATTGGCTTTAGAGTCCCTTTAAAGTGTGGGATCTAGCACCTGAGACTGCAGGAGTATCCAGGACTAACCAGGGGAGCTTTGTTCCCCTATGACGCCCTCTGATCTACACAGGGAAAGTTCATGAAATGGAACTATCCCTTTAACCTGTAAACTAATCTGTAACCTAAAATTAATGTCAAATTAAAACAATCTTTTTATTACGCAGCAGGGTCATGCACCTTGCATAGTCAGGTCAGGTGAGTATTGACGATCCAGACACTGAGGCAGCTGCTATGGGGAGAAAAGGTGAGTTTTTTTCCTTGAACTTTATGCTTTCAAAGTTCTCCCATCACATGACAAGCATTCGAACCCAATCACTTTCCTGCTAAACTTTCAGCACCAAAGCAAAGATGTGACCAAAATGCGATGACGCAGCTCTTTCCACAACAAGCATTTTCCAAAGTGTAGAACAAACAGAAAGTAAATCCAGCACAAGCTGTCCTTCCGCAATAAAAACGTAACTTGTACTCGAGGTTCATTAAAACGTCATGACTAGACCTGTGATATGTTCATTCACTGAATTTTCCAAAGTGGGCAAGAGAAAAGAACAGGCTTATGACAAGCCCCCCTTATCCCTGTTTTACTATATCCAAGTATCAATAAGTTAAAGCATAGAGCTAAACTAAGCGCTATACTTAACCGCTAATGAAAAGCAGAAACGCCGCTATTGACAAATGTAAAAAGCAACAATGACACAGTTTAAGTATTCCTCTTTTTTACTCCACTTTTTTTTTTCATTCAGCAGTTCTATAAACATCTTTCTTCAATTTAAAAAATGGTAATACAAAGCAATTTTGTTTGTTCTAGTTCTGGTGCCAGATTAGGTAATTAGGATGGTGTCTAATATCCTTCCAGTAAATGTTTCTCCATAAATGTAGAATTGAATTGCGGGTCTGCGGGTTGCATTAGCTTAATGAAAACAAGATTTTAATGCATATTGTTACAGCTGCGTTTGAATGCACTTATTAAGGTCCCGTGTTCCCACAACCATATGGTTTTTGTCATTAATGTCTCCTTTGAGGAAAAGCACTAAAATTAGAAAAAAAAGTTGCATCTTTGATTCCAGTGATCCAAAGTAAATGATATGGCGGCCATATGGCGTGCAGCTCCGATAGAAGAATGTGGAAGTGTCCTTGTAAGCTTTTTTTTTTTTTTTTTTTAATTTTTGTGGCAGCCAATTTGACCCTGAAGAGAAACATATTTTTACAAAGCAAAGAAACTGTTTGTATTCACAGAGGAAATTATGTTAATGTGATGAAATTCATAAAGAAAGCATCCTATGATGAAGCAAGCATGATGATTGCTTTTATAAACAACCCAGTTTAATATTTTAGGTCTGCGCTAAAAGAAAGAGAAAAATATGTCGCCCGCTGCTTTTATGTGTTGAGCAGGAAAAAATGCTGGTTGCCACTCCAGCTTTTCCTTTTTGCATTATGGCCATATGTTCCATCCTGTTGACATGATGAAACTGGCAAAGCAAGAGGTATAATTCACAACTGGTCAGTGACATCACAATAAGTGAATGAGGGGTAACAAAAATGCCACTGTGCAAAGGGGACTAAAAAGAATAGATCAGGGGCCCCTTCTGCATTGGCAGCTATGTGCAAATGTCTAGTATGCCCAACAGTAGCGCAGCTTTTTGCTTCTGCACTGTGGTCTTATGACCCATCCTATACAGAGATAACAGGTGAAATATGTATTTGGTCAATGACATCACAATACGAGGATGAGGGATTCCAATGTATTACACCATCCTAAGTGAACTTGAAGATGAATCCGGTATCACTTCTACAGTTGCAGCTAGCAGTGGTAGCTGCTGGTACAGCTTTTCTGCAATGAGGTTATATAACCTATCCTATAATAGGTGGTATTATTCATTTTTGGGCAATCACATAAAGTTAATGGAATGTGGGATACCAGTACTACACTATTTCAAATTAAAGGGTATACATCAAGGGGTAATTGATAGCCAGGTGAGAAAACTCACTCCTTTTTTACGGGAGAAAACTGCCATTCACTTTCATTGTCCACCTTGGGGCTGACTCAACACCAGGTGAAAATTTAAATCCAGTTGAATCAGCCCCAAGGTAGACTGTTGATTATGTGAATGATGTAAATGGCAGTTTTCTCTGCTACAAAAAGGAGTTTTCTCACCTGGCTCTGAATCAGTGTTCCTTCTTCATAGGAAGCTATGTCTAGTGTATCTAACAGCCCAGAAATGCTGGTGTACAACACCATGTTGGTCCTTTCCAATGCAAGATGGCAGTCACAGGGTAGGATGGGCAAGAGGGCAGTCACGTGTCGGGTTAACACCCTGCAGCATGCTCGCCCCATTCATTCAACTCGAGGGGGTGTGCCCGCATGACACCACCTTGGCACCACCCCCTTCATTGCAATAGTTAGAGTGGGCATGATGGGGCAACCCAACATGTCCATGGAACAAAGGAGGCTGATGGGGCACTTGATCTACATTTGTGGTAAGCTGTACACCAGCAGGTTTCAGGCAGTGGAGCTCTGCTGGACAAACAGTGAGTGAGGCAGTGCCTGTGGGGGGGTTACAAAAAAACTCTTTACCTTGCCCAGGATCCAGTGCTGACCGACCACAATTTCAGTGCTGGGTGCAGCCACCTTTAATTTGCTCCACAGAGAAGCTTCCACCGCTCTGTGAGTGTCCTCGCCCTTGGCAGGGATGTGCACAAAGCAGGGGAGGCACTCTGTGCCAACGCTGGATCCCGGGCGAGCTAAGGAGTTTTTTTTGTAACCATCCATCCTAGTGGGGGTTATACCCAGACTAGACTTCCACTTTAAAATATACAGCTACTATGCTGCTATTATACAACTGTGCTCGAGAAAGCAAAACATCAAATAACAGCTTTTTTTATAGGGCAGAAAGCCTGGGCTGCCGCATATATTGAAAATAAAGCATCCAAATATGATGTAACTGTTTCCTGAAAATCTAAAAATAAGACCTGGAGAAAATTGAACTTGTAGACTGACGGCATAATAAATGCATTTGCTTTGTGTTTTGTTATTTTTGTGTGTGTTTGCGTTGTTTTCTAGAAGAGAACATACTACCTCTGGAGAAGCCTGTGCCTATGGATGTTCTGCCAACTTTCTGCTTATGTCATGACACATTGAACATCTTGTCCAATAGGAGGTTAAAGATAATGGATGATGTCAACAGCTGTGGTCTATCAGCTCATTTAGATACCAGAGCACTAGATTTACTCTACTGGAAGAGGTGTTGCTTGGTGGGCAGTATGGGGCTTCAATGAACAGGTGAGTTATCGGGCGATACACACAGCAAGAGAACAATACCCAAGTAAATGTTCTTGGGCATTGTTCCAATTTTGAAGTCCAGTCATTGAGTTACAATTTAAAAAAAAAACGTACTGCTGCACTGCTCACCTCACGATCCCGGCACTGAGTGCCACCATTTTGGTTCTGCTGCAAAGAGCAGCTTGTGTGCATGGCCCACAAGTGAATGAGCAGGCAGGATCTGTGCATGGGACAGCGCTGGATCCCGTGTGTGGTAAGGGGTGCCAAAGGAGGGTGGTAGGGTAGGAGGGGTTACCCGGTGACCGGACTTCCACTTTAAAGTGGACCTTAGGTCAAAAATGGTATAGGTCTCTTTTGAAAATATCCCCAAGAGATGCCTCTACAGTCCAAGGTCATGCATTTTATGATGGGTGACAGCAAATAGCTGCACACTGTAACAAAGTATATTATCTATTTGGAGGAAGTGAAGCTGCTGCACGGGAGCCCAACTGTTCTGATCAGAAACGTTGAGTACTAAATCTTTCTAATGCAGGGGTCAATGATGGTGTGATGGGGTTAGTTTAGTATCCCTGTGATTTGGGACCCTTCTTTGCACAGGTTACCCAGGTAATGTGAGGTCCACTTCACACAGGATCATGCAATTAATGACGGAACTGGAGAACTATCAGTGAATATTCTTCTACACGTCCCATTTGCAACAAGGCCTTTGCCTCTGTCCGTCATTGCGGTTATTCGTTGCTTCTTGGTGGCAGAATGTTCCTGAGTGTTCCCTGAGCTTAGCAAGTAATGTGCTGCACATATTTATTCATAATATGATTGTGGGAAGAAGATGATGTTACAGGCCGCATTCATGCTGTGGCCCATATGACATAACAATTATGAAAACACATCGCTAACTGCTTTCTGGTTAAAACATAACCACTAAAAAGCATGATTAAACAGAAGCCGACGTTTTAAAAATAAAAAAAAAAGAAAACATTTTCAGTTAATTAGAGATGTGTTTCTAAAGTCAGTCCCCACGAAAGATTGTACATAGGTTTAAGCAGACCTAAACACTCACTTGAAGCTGTACAAGGGAGAATCTTGGCCCACAGGGTCATTAAGCTAATCATACACTCATTCCATTGGTGAGCTCTGCAGTATATAAATACTCACCTTTTCCTAGGTCAGACGTGGACTGGACACACATTTGCCACACCCCCTCCAATAGTAGTCATGCATTACGGCAGTGTGCAAGTATTTCCTCTGCTCCCTTAGGAAAAGTTAAATATCTCCTAAATTTGGAGCTCATGGGCAACAAATGTATCTAGGTTAAGCGGTATACTGGCTGCAGGGAGACCTAGGAGAAATCCTGATGGGTCACATCTAATACCTGCCTCCCTAGCCTGCACCCTGGTTGCTCTGTATCTAGCCTTACAGTACCCCCCCAACACATTTTCTGCCCTTATCCTTCTTAGCCCATGTTCTGCCCCCAATGCTATAGCCTCTGCATGAATGCCATATCCATGACCCAGGTTTATTACCAGATCTGGGAGAATTCCCAAAGGGCCACTGCCTCCTTAGCCTGCCATCTAGTCCCTCTGTACCTGGCCTCACAGTATCCTCTTAGCTGTGTTCTGCCCCAATGCTATAGTCAAATTATTGCCATACCCATGACACATTGTTATGGCCAGGCCCAGAATTGCTTTGAAATATGCTGGTCTGCTGCTTCTAACATCCAGGCCCTGTCCCTTAGCCTGCCCCTTAGCCCATCTGTATCCAGCCCCATGGTGCTATCTCAGCCCATGTTCCACCCACAAATGCCTGAGCATCATAGTGATACTCAAACTTGCCACATTGCCCGGAAAGAATTTGGTCTATTTAAGTTTGTGGCTTCATTGTCATTTCTTGCCAGTGGCTTAACAACATGTAAAGATGGACAAAAGAGAACAATCAGGGGCAGGGGGACATGGGCTCAAAAGAGGGACAGTCCCTCCAAATCAGTTTGAGACACTTGGGAGGTATGCTTATGTCCTTTCAATATGCTCAGTCAGGGATGAGCAACCAAGCAGTAGTATCTATCACGTGTAATGAAAAACAAGTTATCCATCAACTTCCTGATGGGAGCAATTACAGGTAAAATGATAAAATCCTAAGTAACCACACAAATCACACACTTTTGTTCTATTTATTGCCCTGGTCATGAGAACTGGCAGCATCAGTGATAAATATCGGGGGAGAGAATTAATCCATTTCACCCTATTAGGGTAGGGTGGAAATGATTGTCCAGGCTTCCAGAATTTCAAGCCTCGCAGGGCCACATTCTCAGAGAAATCTAACATAAACCCGGGGGCCATGGGGCTATATGACACCTCTTTCTCGAGGTTCAAAGTACAAGAAGGCACCAAGCCACTTCCATAGCAGCACTTCCACTACTGCTGGCATCCAGTAGCATATCATGCAGGGTTGTCTTTTTGGCATCCAACTTTTTACCATGGGAACCACACTCAGCATTGAAAGATGGTTACAAGCCGCATTCAGTGCAAAAATATTGTAGTCATATGAGAGATGAACAGCAGGAAGAAACTCAAATGGTTCCAAATCACCATGCTTCAGTTCAGTTTGCATGTGGATCCCTGACCACCCCCCCCCCCCAAAAAAAAAAAGAATAAGCAGTAGATCTTCACCCAGAGCCAAAAACTCTAGGAGAATATGGTAGGTTGAGAGGTGCACTGATTTACCTCTCTGCAGCTTCTATCACTGCCTGCAGCTTCCATCTTCCAGGACCAGGAATGTGACACAAGCATCACAACCTTAAACAAGAAGCCAAAGAGATGGGTGAGTCGGCCTACTTCTCTGCCTGACTCTGTTTTCACCTGTTACAGCCTGAACAGTGTGCACCTCCTTAAAGTGGAGCAAACCCACCAGCGGCAGGCCTGGAATCTAAAAGATTTTGGGGTCGGCCACTGGATTTTCTCTGGGGTATCCCGAAATGAAGATTTTCTTTTATCTTGGGAGGAATACTTTTCATGGCTCTCCCTCGATTATCACAGCACCAATATGAATAATATTATGTCATTTAGACAGCTCTAGAATGCATAAAAACTGGCCATTTCACACCCTGAAACTGTCAATAACACAAAGAAAAAAGAAAGGGCAAATGCAGCGCTTACACCTAAACTTTTTTTCCATTTTCTCTGTTCTAAAGCAGAGCAGTAAAACACCCAATTGAGACCTAGCAACAATAAGCTTTGAAAATCATTTCCAGACCGATGAACTGAGCAATACCTTTAAAAATGGGATGACAAAGGGTCGCAGTGGAAAGTTGGTTGCTTCTTGTAGTTTGGAATGAAATTCTTCAATTGTCAATGTAGAATTCTGTTGGACAGTAAAAAGAAGAAAAAAAAGAAATGAAAATATTGTTTATTGCACTGAAAACACATTTAAGTTAGCAGTAAAAAGGGGTCATAGTAGAGAAGTACTGACCTAGCTTTGATGGTCCAAAATAAAGGGAATGAAGATCTATTTATGTAAAGGGAAAACTGGACAAGGCTTACATTCCCATTATTTTTTTTTTAAAGTTAAAGCAGCTCTATGGTAACAAAATAGTTTAATATAAAAAAAAGCCCCATAACTATACTAGATGGCAGGCAGGAAGAGGAGCTCACATCCTGCATCAAAGAAATTCAACCCAAGCTTGGAAGAAGAAGAGTTGGGGGGGTAGGTCTGTGAATGTAGTGTAACTATAGTGTTTCCAAAAGGCTGGCTCACAAGACAAACATTTAGAAGTGGACCAAAACTTTGGATTTTTACTATCCCGGCTTTTGGTCCTTGCCTCCGGGTCAACCCTCTTGGGGTTGTATGTGAACCCCCCCCCCCCCAGATCGCCCATAAGAGCTCCCATTTCCCTCATCCTCTGGCGCATGCATGGGCGCTCGTCCAATCAGCGTGCTTGGCTCCACTTGTCAATTTCGTATAAGAATTAGCTATGGGTCAAATCTAGCCGAAAGCTGTCGAGCATGCCATCCGCCACATCCCTACTAGCCTCTAACAGGGTGTGCATCCACGCCGGCCATTCTCAAATGCACTTTTGGATCAGGGAGCAGGATAGTTTTATAGGGGACTTGGGGACTTCACACAGCAGGTCATCTTGGATCTAGATGCCCCTGGGAGAGGGAATCAGATGGCCCTGGAGTCTTTTAGATTCCACGGCCGCCTCTGATGGGTTTTGGTCCACTTTAAGCTATTCTCCCCTGTAAAAACGTGGAATGGTATGTTCAAAACCCTGTTGCCCCATGTTTTCTTTATTCCAGTGAAGGAAAACAACAAGCTTGGGTGTATATGTGACCCTTTATCTTCCTATTCGGCATGTTTATAAGGATTTGTAAACTAGATTTTTAATTTTAGACAATTGGGTGCTCCCTTAAACGAATGCACCAAGTACTGCACTGAGAGCAAAAAGTTCTGTGCTAGAACAAGAAATGTATTAAAGTGTCCATTCAAATGTACCCCCCCAAACTTTGACTGGACCTCTGCTTTAAAGCGGAACATTGGACCTCCCCCAAATCAGCCCCTACTTACCTATTGTATGTCGCCGCTGCCTGATGCTGCGGAATTTTGGGCGGCTCCACTGCATCCCATTCATGCTATGCACATTGCCTAATGGGATGCAGGATGGCGCCATCCAGAATCCGAGGGACCCAGAAGATGGATGCTCTGGTGAAGTGAGTAACAATTGCCCAAAGGTAAATCCGGAGGAGGGGGCAGCAGATTGGTGTGGTTTGGAGGAGGTTTTAACCTCCCCCAATGTAAATAGCATCAAAAAGTAAAACACTTTTTTGAATGAGCATAAGAACTACCTGTTGCTTACAGCTACACTAGAAGCTCGCTACTTTGCCAAGACAGGCAAATAATAGTTACTACTTAGGTAAGTATATTGTGGCATGCTGATTCCTCAGGAAGTGGGGTACAAACATATTTAATAGCTGAAATTCCCCTTAAACAAATGAAGTTGCCGCCCTATGCCAAAGTATTTTTTTTTTACTGTAGAAGTGATTATGATGTATTACTCCAGTATTTAGTTAATTTCTATAAAAACTTTTAGTTGCCTTGTAAACGCAAAAATAAATTAAAGCCTGAAAACTGCAAGGCAATTACAATTTCCTTCTTCTTAATCGCTTGTTAATTCTTTTTCTTTACATACTTTAAATATGTAATCTAAGAAAAAAAGATTTATGGCGCATAAATCCATCAGCACATCATTCCATTATTCAGGAGCAAGAATGTATCCTGGACACAATGCCGAGCACAATGCAGGCAGAAATGAAATAGTTCAAATAGTATATTCCATTAACATTGTATAGAATTGTTTTCTCCAGCTCTGAATAGGTTGCCATCTTTTTTTTCTAATAATGGTAGTTTTTGATTTCTTCTAAATTATTTTTCAACAAAGTACATTTCAAGGATTTTAATAAAAAAAAAAATGAAAACAACCTTGAAACATACAAAACCTTTAAGAATCCCATCCATCCTCTCAGTCTTCGTTTTCTCCTTTCTAGTGAAGTCCAGCACTTCCAGAAGCAACCCCCATAGTTGAGAGGTAGAAAGAAAAAAACATTACTTCCTCTTTATTAAAAAGTGGTAATGCTTCAATCAGGAACCTCCATGTTGGTCCTGCTCCCCCGCCCCAGCTGCTGCTATGCTTTTCAGGTGTGGTGTCCCCTTTGTCAAGTGGACCCACTTTTAATCAAGAACAACTAATAGTTATGTTTTTATTATTTTATTATTATTATATAACACACCTTTTTTATTTCTAACTCGCAGCGATAAGGGTTGTATCTGGAAGTGCTTCACAACATATACCTTCGGGACTGGCAGCAGTGCTTGCCGTGTACTGACCTCAATTCCCCACACCCACCATTCTATTGGTACATAAGGAACAAGCCCCCTGAGGCTGCGTAAAGGTTCCCCTGTTTCATTTCCTCCTTTCTAGTCACACTATCTCTAGCTACAGATATGTACATCATTGCAATAAGGAAGATCAATTGTCAGTCTTCAACGAATGGGCCAAGTTTTACTGAAGCCAATAATGTGTCCAGATTTGTCAATGCTATGAAAAGTGGAGCAGTTTCCCAACAAAACAAGTTAATTTCAAATGTTACAGGGACACTAAAGTGTTTAAATGTTTCTCCCATCCCACCACTGACACCATTTAGTGGTTTTAGTAAACCCAGTAATTTGAATCTGCAGTGTTTTATGCTGCTGCAGTTTTCCTTAATTCTTTATTCTCTAATTTTAATAAATCTGGGCCACAGTGTTTCAGTTGGAGGGCTCTTTAGTGAATGAACCCCAGACTTAACAAATGTACTAACTCAGTCATTCAGTATTCTCGAACGCAAGCTTTAAAGGTTGGATTAAATGCACAGAACTATTACCAACAGTTTCCATGATGGCCATATCAGTTCTGGTACTTAATTCTGCTCTTAAATTTAAATACAGTAAATTATTAGCATAGTAGGTTCTATTGGTCTTAGTTGCGAAATTGCAGCACTTTCCAGTTTGTCTCAGGTTATAGGTAGTTTGCATGCATGACTTGAATAGTTGGGATTGAGCCAATTATCTTACCACTAATCCAAGCACAAGCGTGCGTACTCTTTCCCCGATTTCTGGTGATATGTCATTGCCAAACTGCTGTAATGTGGTGAGGAACCTCTTCAATTTACTGAGCTGCCGCGCACCACACGCTGGAGGCAACTGCTGATTTGCCAGCGAGGAAGAGGAGGAGGATGAAGGTCCGTTACTAAAGCCATTAGGTGGGGACGGAGCTCCATTCAGTGCTGTTGGTGAATGACTTGTGCCATTTGTTACTGATGGATAAAGCAAAAAACAGCATTGTCACTTCTGGGCCAACCATACTTGATCCTAAGAACATTCATACATCTTTTTGTCTTGGCCATCTAGCTTTCCTGTGAACATATTCCCTATAATGTGCATCTAATATCATCATAAGAACATGCCAAGACATTAAGACATTAGAAAGCCAACAGGAGCCACATTCTTTTATTTAAAAAAACAACAGATACAAGGTATATTTTCAGTGAGAACTTATTTGGGAAACTGTTGAAAAAACGTGATTTTAAAATTGTTACTTGCTTGATGCCTTTCTATGCCAAGTGAATTGCATATACAGGTTCATATACAGGTTGCTATCTCTAGAGATCTGCAGATGTAGACCTAGAGATAAGAGAATTGATTTCATCCAGTGACAGTCCAATGCCTATGTTTACCCACAGTCATGGCAACCTTTGTCTGGCAACCAAGTGATTGGATAGGTTGTGAAACCGTATCCAGTCACTATTGTGCTAAAGCATACAGGTCTGTTAGCTGGAGGAAACCTCTCTTCCTTACCACGCTGCCACATTTTCAGAAGCCTTTAAGCTGGCCAACTACTGAGATCTAGCATGATATATTGCCTATATAACTAAACAAATCTCGAGTAACCAATTTTGCTCTGACAATCCTCTAAAATAAAGAACATTTTTATTGGCCTTCCAAGTATTTCCAAAGTAGGGAAATACGCGGCAGTCACTACTTTATTATACATAGTTGCCGTTCAAAGTGAACCAACACATTCAAGGCAATCTGGAGAGAGCTACAGGCAAGAGCATCATGACTTAATACTAGTGGAAGTGACAATATTAGTTGACCCCCATTTTGCTGTAGATGGCCACTTTCTGTCAATTCAAGATCTCCTGTTACTTAGTACCTAAATCATCTGAGTAGGCCTAAATGGCTTTTGACTTCCTATTCATGTTTATAATGAGTATGATTAGACATCTCCATTAACACCCTTGACCCATGACCACTGACATAAAACGATATGTCAAGTAGAGTATATTGCATTATATTTCAACTGAGGGGAAGGAACAGTTCCACTTAGAGACTCCAACTATTATCATGGTGTGCTGCATGCTGCAGGTGTTTGAGAAGAGCATGGAGGCCAGTGATAGATCCAAGGGAGATGAGGAGCACATGGGGTTGTGCTCTAGGAGGGTGTAGTATTCCTCACAATGGGGGCTCATGCTAAATAGTTGGTGGAACCAGTGTATCCTTCAACTGAGGGGAAGAACAGTTCACTTAGAGAACTCCAACTATTATCATGGTTTGCTGCATACTGCAGGTGTTTGAGAAGAGCATGGAGGCCAGTGATAGATCCAAGGGAGATGAGGAGCACATGGGGTTGTGCTCTAGGAGGGTGTAGTATTCCTCACAATGCTAAAGGCTCATGCTAAATATTTGGTGGAACCAGTGTATCCTTCAACTGAGGGGAAGGAATAGTTCACTTACAGAACTCCAACTATTATCATGGTTTGCTGCATGCTGCAGCTGTTTGAGATGAGCATGGAGGCCAGTGATAGATCCAAGGGAGATGAGGAGCTCATGGGGTTGTGCTCTAGGAGGCTTTAGTATTCCTCACAATAGGGGCTCATGCTAAATATTTGGTGGAGCCAGTATGACTTACCGAGTGCATTGTGGTGTGGATTGCAACCTGAATCACGGCGAGATTTTTAGCGATAACACACAAAAAAGTGCAAAGTCTGTCCTACATCTTCCCCCCAAAACATCACCTTTACATGTGATGCCTCATTTTTAGTGTTAGGTACCGCACATTATTTTTCCAGCGATGTAAGGATATTTTTTCAAATTCCCCATAGGGTTCTGTTGTTTCCAAACTAAAAAACAAATACTCTTACCTGATTGGAAAAATAATGTACCTAATCTGTAAAAATCCCCCCTTCACAGGTACAGGTATTTTGGGGGGAAAGGGTAGAACAAACATTTTTTTTTACTTTTAGGAATCTAAACGATAAAAAACTCAACTAGATGTAGGTTGCAATTCACACCACAATGCACACTGCAAGTCACACTGGCTTCACCAAATAATTAGCATGAACCCCAATGTAACCATTTTTTTTTAGCAGGTGACCAAAAGGCATTAGCAGCATTGAACCTTCTGCCCAGAAATATGTTTTGACATTTATCTAAACTGTTATTTTATTACAAAGAATACAGCCAACAGATACAAGTCATGAGGAAATAAATATATAATTCATATTTGCTTTGCATCCTGACCAAGATATTTAAGACCTTTAGCACTGTTAGCAAATAAATTAAGGGAAAGTGCTTTCTCTTAAAACAATATTTTTCCAATTGTTGGATATGGATTCTGCTGGGGAGTTATTGAGATTTTGTAAAAAAATAAAACCTAAAGTTCCCTTAAAATTAAATTTTTAAACATTTCCAATTAAAATTGTCAATAGAAAGTAGGGTTTTAAATTGACTGGTACCTATCAATGATCAAAGAATTGTCTTGCCTTCAGCTATACCATGCAGTGATTAGTCCAGCACCCCCTCCAGACCCACAAATAAAATCCAAGAAAAATATAGACTGCGCCGTGGTGACAGTGACACAATTCATGAGTAAGGGCCCAAAAAGTCTAATACGCACCACCAGTGCACAGGATCATTTTTTAGTACCCTGGGATCGGACATCTTTTTTTTATCAATTTATATGTACATTTTAAATAATGTATTTGTGGGTCTGGAGGTGGGTCTGGACTTTCTTCAATCCTTAATGGTTATGTTTGGAATAAGCGATCCTGGCCTGGTCACCGCTGCATACAGAGAAGCAGAACAGATGAGCTGGGATTTTGTTTTGTTTCATCATTTAACATGGATGAAACTAGTTTTTATAAGAATAGTAGCTGTGGAACTAGAGCCATTTTCCTTGGTTCTCATAATAACGGACCAAATGATTCTACAAAGTTACGATAAAAATACATTGACCATATTGTAATGGTATATTTCCCCACATAAATGATGTATGTATGCATGTATTGTATAAATCACAACCCTGTTTCATACATAAAAACTTCATAATATGCCAATATCAGTTCTTAGACAACTTCTCTGTATCCTATTCCTGCAAAGAATAGCTGATTGTCACAGCAAAGAATTCCTCACTTTCATGAGCTCTGATTGGCCATTTTAGTGGTATTAAAGCAGCAGGATATTCACTCCTGATTCTTGTCTTGAAGAATCTTTTTTAAACATCTATTTATTCACAGCAAACCACTTGCACAATTTATCCTAAATATAGCAATCATGTTTATGGTTCAACCCAGTGGTGGTATCAAATTGACGGTATAGTTACTGTCCTCTTGTGCAACAATTTTTATGATATTGTCATTCATCCAGCAGGCCTGGACTCAAGAGTATACAAAGCAAGGCTGTTTCTCTAGACCAGGGTCACTTGCAGACTACCGGGGAAGATGGCAGCTATTTTGAGTATGATCGTTCTCTAGGAAAATACAGTGTCTTCATTTTTCAGGCCATTATATAAAAATGGCAGAAGATGATAAGCAATAGTACTTTAGAATCTATCAGGGCCTTCTTTCCGGAGAAGAGGGCTCTTGTTAGGAGAGATCTTTCCTTAGTGATACATTTTATTGATAAATCCTATGGGGGGGGGGGGGTTCTCTCCCATTCCATATAATAATCAATGACTTTCTATAGAAGCCCATTCTTCAAATGTTCATATATATATTGTATACAGGCAAGTTTTCAGAAGTATCTTAAGAACGTGTTTTTTTGGAACGTACTGTACTGTGCTGATCTAGTGTTGCTTCTGATATTATATCTGATTGTATACAGCCATTGTTCGGCACCGAGGAATGGAAAAATACAATTCTGTGATTACTCACCTGTAGAATTGGTATTATATGTATACAGCACGTCCTGTTCTAGAATATTCCTTACACATGGGTTATACATCCACAAGATGGCGCTGGACTGCAGAAAACAGCATGTGGCTCCTCCCGGCCCTATATAAGTCAGGGACCTCCCACAAATTCCCCAGTATTGACAAGCAGTCAAAGAAGCCGGAAGAACAATAATAACAGGAATTCAAAAATGAACTTATGAACAATAACCAAACAGAGGTAACTAAGAATAATGATAACAAGGGTGGGATGGAATAGGACGTGCTGTATACATATAATACCAATTCTACAGGTGAGTAATCACAGAATTGTATTATTCTAAGTATACAGCACGTCCTGTTCCAGAATATTCCTTACTCTTGGGACATCCAACAGCAGTGTCCGTAAGGTAGGGTGGGATCCCCAAAAAGTAACAGCAGACAGTTTAAACCACTGCCGCCTGCAGAACTTTGCGACCAAAAGCAGCATCAGCTGAGGCCCTAACATCAACTTTGTAAAAAGTATGAACAGAAGACCAAGTAGCAGCCTTGCAAACTTGTTCAACGGAAGCTTGGTGCTGAAAAGCCCAAGAGGCACCAATAGCACGAGTAGAATGAGCAGTAAGGCGGAAGGGAGGCTCCTTCCCCTTAGCAGAATAGGCCTGTACCACAGCCTGACGGATCCACTTGCTGATAGTGGACTTAGCTGGAGCCAGACCCTTCTAAGGTACAGACGGGAGCACAAAAAGAGCATAAGTCTTCCTGAAGGATTCAGTAGCCACCAAACAGAACTTCAGAGTCCTGACCACATCCAGAGAGTGTAAAACCTGCTCCTTAGGGTTACTAGGATTAGGGCACAGAGAAGGCAAAACAATGTCCTGATTGAGATGAAAAGCAGACACAACCTTAGGCAGAAAATCTGGCTTAAAACGAAACACCACCTTGTCCTGGTGTCTCTCAAAGTAAGGGGGTTTGATGGAATGTGCCGCCAACTCAGAAACACACCTAACAGAAGTGATGGCCACCAAAAAGACTACCTTAAGCATCAAAATGGACAAAGGGGCCTCATGCAAAGCTCAAAAGGAGACCCCTGCAAGGCAGATAAAACGTTCAAATCCCAGACTGGTAGCATAGGCTTACGTGGAGGACGCACGTGAGTAACCCCCTGGAAGAAAGTCTTGACCAGACGATGCTGAGCAAAAGATCTTTGGAAAAAAATGGCCAAAGCAGAAACATGACCTTTGAGGGTACTAAGTTGAAGACCCAAATCCAAACCATGTTGCAGAAATTCCAGAATCCTAGGGATAGAAAAACACCCGACAGGGAAGCGACTTAGACTCACACCAGTCAATGTAAGCATGCCATACCCTATAGTAGATGGATGACGAGGACTTCCTAGCCGGAATCATGGTATGAACAACAGAGGCAGGCAGCCCCTTTTCCATCAAGATGGAGGTTTCAGCAGCCAGGCCGTTAAAGCCAGCATTTGTAATTTGGGATGGCGTAGCTGCCCCTGAGTGAGCAGGTCTGGAACCTTGGGCAGGACGTACTGATCTACTGCCAACTGCACAATGTCTGCGAAGCACACTCTTCTTGGCCAACAGGGGGCCACCAGAATGGTTGGCACCCCTTCCTGGGCTATCTTGCTCAGCACCCTGCCCAGCAGAGGAAAAGAAAGAAACACATAGAGGAGCTGAAAGCTCCTCTAAGACATTGCTAGGGCATCCATGGCCAAGGCCAGAGGGTCCTGGGACAGAGAGACAAAGACTGGAAGCTTGTGATTGTGACGGGACACAAACAGATCCACATCTGGCTGACTCCAGTGGTGGCACATAGAGTGAAACACCCTGCTGCTAAGGGACCATTCTCCCAGACGAGAAGTCCCCCTGATGAGGGAGTCTGCCTCCAGATTTTCCAACCCCGGAATGTACACAGCTGAGATGCAGGGAACGTTCTCCTCCACCCAAGACAGTATCAGGGACACTTCCTTGAGGGCCCTCCTGCTCCAGGTCCCTCCCTGATGATTGATGTACGCAACCGCCGTCTGGTTGTCCGAGCGGATCTGAACAGCCCGACCCCGGGCGTGGAGGTGTGGAGTCAATTGGGCGAGAACCAACCTTATCGCCCTCAGTTCCAAAATGTTGATAGGGGTGTGGGCCTCCCGAGGGCCCCACTGACCCTGGAATTTCAGGGATTTCCAGAAGTCCCCCCCAACCTGTCAGACTGGCATCTGTGGTGACTGTCTCCCAGCACGGGGCCAGAAAGGATCTGCCCACCAACAGGTTCCTTGAGTCCAGCCACCACGAGAGGGACCGTCTGGCCAGAGGGGACAGAACAAACACCTGATCCAGAGACCGAGGGTCCCGATCCCATACCGACAAGAGGTGAAGTTGAAGAGGTCTCATGTGAAACTGAGCGTATGGAACCGCCTCAAAGCACGATACCATTAGGCCCACCAGCTGCATCCCCTGTCGGATGGAGGGATGAGAGCAAGACATAAGAAGCCTGGCTTGGCCTTGAAGACTCTCCACCTTCTGCTGAAGGAGAAAAATCTTGACCTGAGATATATCCAGAGTCTTGCCCAGAAAGGACCTCACCATTGACGGTGACAGGGAAGACTTGGGGTGGTTAATCACCCAGCCGAAGGACTCCAGTGTGGACACCACCAGCTGGGTATCCAGCTCGGCCTGCTGGAAGGACTGAGACGTGATGAGAATGATGTCCAAGTAAGGAAGGATGCGAATGCCCTGAGATCTCAGCAGAGCTATTACGCCCGCCAGCACCTTGGTGAATACCCTGGGAGCCGAGGTGATACTGAAAGGCAAGGCCACAAATTGGTAGTGCTGATCCTCCAGAGCGAACCTGAGGAATCTCTGATGACCTGGAAAGATTGGAATAGTAGCATCTGCCCCTTTCCCTCAAAGGCACCTGGCAGATGACCCCCAATTCCAGAAGGTTTTGGACAGCGAGGCACAGACCCTGAGCTGACAGGGGGTTTTGAGCCATCTGGGATTTGATGAATCTTGGGGGCGGCCAGGCTGCAAACTCTATCTTGTAACCGGAGGACACTACCTCCTGAATCCACCGGTCTGAGACGTGAAGCCTCCAGATGTGAGCAAAGAGCCGAAGCCGTCCCCCCACCCGGTTGGGTGAGGGCTCCCCTTCATGCCTGAGGGAGCTTGGGTGAGGATTTTGGCTTGGGACCCCAGGAGAGGCCATGACGACCAGGAGAATCCTCGGTCAGTTCTGGAACCACGGAAGGAAGGGAGAAAGGCACCCATCCCCCAAAAGGACCGGAACGGCCTCCTACGTTGAGGTAACCTACCGCCCCTGGCAAACAAATCCAAGCGTACACCAAAGAGGTGCAGGCCCTTGAAAGGGAAACCAGTGAGAGCCTTCTTAGCAGCATTATCAGCTACCCACTGACGTAGCCAGACAGAGCGGCGTATAGCCACCAGCAGGGCAGAAGTCCTACCACACATTTTAATGGCATCATCCATGGCAGAAAGAATATATGCAATACATTCCTCACAAAGCAGGAGAGAACTATACTCTTCTCTACCCGCATCCTCAGATGCCCCGTCCAAGAGACACTTAAGCACCCCTTTAATGGCTTAACCGTATGAAAAAGCTCACCCTGCTGCTGCGGAGCCACTGCCAGGGGAGGAATACAAAGCACTTCAAAAATGTGAATCAGCAATCTGTCAGTGTCATCATGGGACCACAGGTCTTCCCCAAAGAGAGTACCACCGTAAATTTTAGGTTGTTCCTCAGAGGATTCAGAATTAGAAAATAATTCCCCCTCCGCAAGGGGGTAGGGACCTGAGAGTGAGTAAGGGCTCTCATCTTCTACAGGGAAGAGGGAAACCGCGGGTGATAAATGCCGCTTCTTAGCAGAAGCCTTTCGTGGGGCAGACCCAGCAATATGTCTTTCAATGCTGGCCACCCGTGCAGCCAAATCAGGTTGAGACTCCCCGCTGGCATGCCCCCCACTGGGGGTCAGATGTAAGCGTGGGGGGGTAGGCGAAGCCAGAGGTGGCGCAGCACTAGGCCCAGTAGCAGGCAACCCAGACTGCAGCTCAAGCACCTGCTGGGCGCAGGGTACACAGACCCTGACATCATCACTTATACGGGATACCCCACATGCAACACATAGCCGGGCTTGTCCCGAAGGAACCCCAAGCACATCATCCCCAGAAGCCTCCATATGGTTATTATCGTGGCACAACAGGCCAGTAAGGGTTAACACTAATAATAGCTACCCGGGATGCCCCAATGACCCACTAGGGAAGTGGGAGTAATGAGGGGAAAGGGCCGGGAGAAACCACAGTGCCAAAGTTTTAACCCGCCTGAAAGACATAATAAACATTCCCATGAGATAAAACAGAAGGAATTCAGAAAAAAATCACCCCACCGGGGCTACTCATGAACCGTGGGAGCCAGCAGCACACACAGCCGGAGATCTCCCAAAGGGAGAGCGAGAGAGGTTAACATAAGGGATTCCTGGGGAATAACAGCGTCCAGGGGACAATGGGAGAAGCGAGGAAGGAGGGGAACACCTATGGTAAAGGGTTAACTGCACAGGATTACCTGGCAAACACCCAAGAAGCAGTGGGGGCATCCCAAAAGGCTCACCATCAGCCTAAACTGCCTAGCCTGTCAGAGCAGGGATTGCGGTAGGAGCCTAGCTTCTCAGCACCTCTTTATACGGTGCTACTAACCTACCTTCACCCGAACCTTGTCAGCCGAGGCTGGGAGGCAGTATATGGTACGGAACGGGTGGGAATAGTCCTGCAGGGCCGCAGGCATGTAAGCCCCGCTCACCTGCGCCACATAGAGAGCTATCTTCTATCTTCTCAGCACAGACTGCAGAAAGAACTGGGGAATTTGTGGGAGGTCCCTGACTTATATAGGGCCGGCAGGAGCCACAATCTTTTTTCTGCAGTCTAGAGCCATCTTGTGGATGTATAACCCATATGTAAGGAAAATTCTGGAACAGGACGTGCTGTATACTTAGAATAAATGTTATAGTTAAACACTATAGGCTTTGTTAGAGTTAAACTTGAATTCCAACATGGATACCCCCTGCCTGATCTTATAGCTGACAAATACAAACATGACAGTTGAAAAAGAGTCATGGTCATATACAGGAGACCAAATACGTCAGGCACTAGGGCCAATATAAGGAATTGGTTGGGGCCTGCTGCCATTTGTAGACATGATAACAGGATCAACACAAGATTTGCTTTCTAAAGAGGAAC
This sequence comes from Gastrophryne carolinensis, assembly GCA_027917425.1. Lineage (NCBI taxonomy): Eukaryota > Metazoa > Chordata > Amphibia > Anura > Microhylidae > Gastrophryne > Gastrophryne carolinensis. The sequence goes on from CM051239.1 coordinate 377,434,487, forward strand.
ATCAGTCTAAAAGACTCCATCCCGAATTGGGATGTCCTGCTGTGTGAACCCCCCCCCCCCCCGATTGCCAGTTTTACCTTCTTCTGGAGCCCACATTTTCTGAATTGGTGGTGTGGGCACGCCAAGGCTGCAAGGTGGGCGGTGTGGCTGGTGGCACCGCTCAGCTCCTTCTGGCGGCGCTTGGCTGCTTAGCCATCCAGGCAGATTAGCCTTTCAAAGGGAGCGACAGTGAGTCTGCTGATTGGCTAAGCACACACCACTCAGCCAGTCAGCGCACTCGCTCTTGCCGAGTGTGCGCAGTGGGAGCGGAAGGAAGGTGAGTGAAACAGGCCCTCGAGGGGGGAAGGGGGTACACACAGCAGGGCATTCCAATTCAAAAAACAACACAAGTGAAATTCCTGCATGTTTTTCCTCATTAATAACCAAGAGCTCATCATATTAGTCATCCACATACACCCTGTAATCCTGCCAAGGTCCCTCTACTGTCTAAGGAACCATTTAAACAATCTGAAGCATCTAGGCCAGAGTTTCTCAAAGTTTTTTCATGAAGTACCACTTCCCAATTTCCATATATGTAAGGACCCCCCTTCCACCACAATACAACTTCCTGGGAGGGTGGAAGCCTGCTCTAAATAACTGTTAATTACCCAAATTATAAAACAAACTCTTTTGCCATTATCACAAAACAATCTATGCCTGGGCTTATTGACTTGGCTATCCATTTGAGCACTAGCTTGTCTGAAGTTCCATTTAACCCCTGGTGGCCTTGAGTAACACCAGAGGTAAGCTTGAGGTACCACCACTGGTTGGGAAAACCAGATCTACCAATTAGGAAATTACCACCACCCTAACATTCATACCATTTAAGGACTCAGGACTAAGGACTATAATTTGTGCAACAGAAATTGCTGATAGATGCACCGTGTAGTACATATCAAAAAGTACATTCAGATAAACTATAATTCAAGCAAGCACTGAAAATACACTATAGATTCTCTTTTAATGGTAAACATTACGTTTAGTTATATCATTGATAAATAAAGAATACACTTACACGTGGTGGGTGTGAATGAGCTGGTTCTTGGGGCTCCTTGTGTGGTTGGGGGTGGTGGCATGGTTGGAGGCGTCAGTCTGGATTGTGTTTTTACATCCACAGGTGAGTCTGGCATCGTGGAGCGCTTCTCAGTACGATCTGCAAGAAAAGAAAAGCAACAAAAGTCACACTAAATTTCATCCCATCAAAAAAAAAAAAAACTGTGTTTCATTCAAATAATTTTTTTCGTGATTAAACAAGATAAAACAAGCACACAAAGACAAGCCTCATCTGAAACCATATCCTATAATCTTAAAGGTATTTCTTTTTATTTTATTTCCAAGCACCCAGATGCTTCTAAGAGGGAGCAATACCAGTAGCTGAATTCAAAGCTTTAATGGAAGTATGGAAGTGAAATAAAGGACTGAAAAGGCAGGCCTGGTAATGAATCCCCATATGACAGTTCCGACAAACCTAATCCTGCTGCTTTGTTGTACAGGTGAGCGCTGGCAGCGATCGGCTTCCTCCCCGGCTCCCCTCCTAAGCAGCACCTGCTGCCCTCTCGGCTGGCTTTTGTTGTGCTAGCGTGAGACAGGCAGAGCCTGGATAACGCTGTGCATCTCCTGGCCCTATCTCCCACCCTATTTTCTTGTTTTATTCCGAAGCGACAATAGATAAATACCATATGTCACATAGTAAAAAGCTTTTTCTTTGTTTACACAGCAGCGGATTGTTTATACTTGTTCATTAGGGGGGAAAATGCACTAATAGTCCGGTTGTTACCGCCGCTAAAAACGAAAAAGGATTACAGGTGTATTCCAATTACTGTAAATATTGCAAGCTGGCGCGATTCACAGTCTGCAACACTTGTGTGACAACGTGAGATCCAGACTTGTTATTAGTGCTGGGAGAGGCTCACTTCCAATATAGATGATTTGAAAGCAAAGTACAAGGGGAGAGACATCAGAATAAAGTGTAACATTGTATACAGTACTAGAGATTAAAGAGGAAGCCAATTATTTTCTACTTTTGGATATTGAGATAAAGCCATAGAACCCTTGACATGTCTTTATGGCTTTCTGTAATTCTGTTGGAAAGATATATTCTTATGTCCGTTGATAATAGATTAAGAATAATAATGATGTCCCAAAGCAGTCTAAAACATGGTTAGAAACCTTTTTTAATAAATAAAAATAAAACCTAGCCTGACCACAAGTGGAATAACCCAAAATGTCTCCTATACCACCTTGTGGCCAAACACAGCAATAGCAACCACTCTCAAGTGCAACTTTTGGGATCTGTGAAGGTATGAATTGAAAAAATTTAAAAAAGTGGCTGTTGGCAGACATGGTCCACCAACACCTAGCAAGGACCCTACTGCTCTCATGGAATTAGCTCTAACTGTCACGCTTCACACCTATACACGAGTAAACCTTGGTGAAGCTGGTGAAAACATTTACTAATGGTCAAATCCGTTGCTACCAGCTTCCACTGTACAGCTTCAGTAGCGCTTAGGATGCACTACAGCCACAAAGAAGAAAGGAGGGACGGCATCCTCCCTAATGTGCAATCAGTGTTTTAAAATAATGAAAATCAAATGAAATGAATGCTACAGTTAATGCTTAAAGTGGACCAATCGCCAGGTTTTCGACTATCCTGAGAATTGGTCCTTGCCCTGAGGGCATCCCGATGTAGGATGCGCCCTTGTGTGAAACCCCCCCAGATTGCCCACTTTCACTCGCCTTTCCCCATTCCCACGACACATACGTGGATACTAGTCCAATCAGCGCTTCATGTGGCGCATACTTTTGCGTGGCACAAAGCTGCTGTTTTGAACTTCACGCTGGCATAGGTGCACACGCGGTGCTCCCCTGTGGAGCGTGCCATCCCATGCACCCTGCCTATCTGAATGTCTGGGCAGCACGCACAGCTGCAGAGAAGCCAGGGATGCTGCCGCCAGTGAAGACCGCACCACTGGAGAGCCTGGGATCAGGCAAGACTACCGGCGCCCCAGGGGGGTTCACACATTGGGGCATCCAATATAGGATGCCTTTGGGGCAGGCTAGCGGCTGGTCCTAATATTCAATGTATAGTATGGTATGGTATGGTACCTTAGCGGGTGGTGACATCACTTCTTTGCCACTAACTGAATCCCAGTAACACTACTAATCCAGGATGCAGGTGCACACTTACCATATATTTTAAATCGTTGGGTGCCAGGACCGCGGTGGCGCCGCTTTAAATCCAAAGTTACAAAGGGCCAGCACACCATATGAAAGAATTATATTGTATTCAAAAGCATACAATAGTGACATGCCATGCTGTATACAAATCCACAAAAGGTAATCCAGCAATAGGCAGTCATAGTTCATAGGTATCAATTCCAAAATAGATGATCCATCAATCAGCAATCATAGTCCATATGTGCCAACGTTTCGGGGGTGCTCATTTGCTCGTTGTCTAGGGACCTCCTGGACCGGGAGCTTGCGCTCTCACTGCCGGCCAGGAGGCATGTTGTACGCGGGTCGCTGCCCAGAACACCGCTGCCATGGTTTCCATGGCAGCGGCTGACTGCGCGTTGTCTGCCCCCGTGAGCTGGGACAGCGACAGCGGGCATGATCCTATCGGATCGCGGCTGCTGCCGCGTCACCAGTTGCCGTGCGGACAGATAACCATGAAAAGCACCAGCAGACTTACTGTAGGTGTGTGATTGGTGGAGTGCTTTTTTAAATATTTATTTGTAGCATAATAAAACATGGAGATGAACTGTCTTTAGTGCAATTAAGCAGTACTGCCTAAAAGACAAAGCTGTCAAGTGTGTTAGCCAGGGGTGGAATCCTAAAAAGTACAATGATACAATGAAACTTTCTAACCTGTCACAAATACTCTTTCTGATCAGTACATGCTCGTGTGTTCTGCCTCTGTCACACAGAAACAACCAAAATTGTATTTTGTTCTTTTTAACTGTATATACCAACATGACTGTTGACAAGGTATAGACTTGGTGTTCTTCCAATATCTGAAGGCTGTAGGTTGCTTTGGTCTCCTTGTATCATGCCTAAATGACAATCAGGTATTGAAAACGTTGCTTCAGGTATCCAGATATCTTAAGATTGCATATAACAAGATCTGCCAAAACATGCCAAAACATGTGTATCTCAGTACAAGAAATCTGCAGAGCATTTTCACTTGTATAGCTCATTTTTTGTGGGTCGAGTTGGTTCCAATTAATAAACACTGGCGTCATCATCTGGAATCATTAGCTAAAGGATCTCAGAAGTGGGCTGAGATTATGTCTAACACCTGTGTACTAAATTTTCTTAGCAAGCTATTAAATTGGAAGCAACTCCAGTCCTCGCCTGCACAAAAGAGAAGTGTGCGGCTCATGATGAAGATGGTGGAACGAGGCCAAAAGACAACTCAGAAGATGGTGATGTTCATTTAAACAGGCATGAGCAGATGACAGACAGCAAACTGTACAATTATAAACATGTGAATGTACGAGTTTAGATAGGGTGTTAAAAAGTCTTGATATAAATATTGTATATGGTTTATTGATTAAGTAAGTCTTGGGAAATAAACTAGTATTATATGACATCATATTGTTTAATTAGAAAACAATTTAATAAATAGATAAGCCAAGGCATAAGACGTACCAATCCAAAATGTGCAGAGGAGTTGGGAATCCAACATCTAAGCTAGAGGTTCCCAAACTTTTATCATCAAGCACCACATTCCATTTCCTAAGTATCTCAAGTGGTATGTATGGGTTGCCACAACAAGAACAGCGAAAGACATACAAAGTGTTTGAAATGCACAAAAATGCACATACATAGTTCTCATCTGCTTTTCGAGCAGTTTTGTACTTAGAGCAAATCAAACTTAAAATGGTAGTAGATCAGGTAAGAGTACCGATCAGTCTGAGCCCTGGTTGAGTACCACCTGCTAGGACCTCAAGTACCACTGGTTAGGAACCCCCATCCCCTATTACCAATGAAGCACCATATCCTGGGTATTCATAGGTTATCTGTACTGTACACAGATGATGCACTATGAGGTCAGGTGGCGCATTAAAGGCTCAATGACTGCTTAGTAGCACATGGATTACTAAAATAAAAATATATAATGCAATTCACAAAAATGAGCACAGGAATGCTCTAGACCTGCTATAGGATCGACGTCTGGCACATAGAGCTCATGTTAAGGGTCAAAACATTGAACTATTGAACAGTCCTTTGTAACATAGGAGCAATCTCTTGTCATTAAGAAAAAGCTGGTTTTAGTTAGGACCTCTGGTACGAAATATATGGTCAGAAGTTTGAAAGTTTATGCAAGTAACCAGGACATGGTTCTGGTATAGGTTAGGTATAGACATGCAGAAACAAATGTGTGCAAAAAATGGGAGAGTCTGTAGTGATCATTGACCTATATTTGTATTACTGTACATACCTAGCCACAGCAAATGCTATATAATGGTTTAAATTGAGCCCCTTCCTTTTATTTATCATAACACATAGCAGGTCAGTGAAGCTCCACTCTAACAGTCTCAACTTCTCAAGCATAGCTGGAGCAGGGACTTTGCAGAAGTGAGACAACCTTGCCATGGATGTCCGGCTTACATATGTATTTCCATACATGTTAACTAAGAGTCACTCATTTTAACAAGTGTTAGCTAGTTTTCACCTACATTTTATGAGTGTTCAGAGGGTTAAATTAGATTTTTGTTACTGTACATACCTATAAATCAAGTAAACCATGGTGCCAATGAAAAATGAACATGTCCATTAGCGCGGCAGCCAAAGAGCTTCACACATTGCCTTTCACCATGTTCCTCACCTCAGCCAACCTTTGCATCACTGTCAGCCATGGAACAAACTGCTTTTAGCTCAGTCTGCTACAGAGCGAAGGCGACAATTAATGCACACCATCTAAATAAACCCAAGTATTTTACTCCTGCCAAGGAAATGAAGATAGGAGGATGTTTGCCAGAGCGTGTGTACAGATAGCAGCAAGAACGCTGGTCCATCTGGATTGCATTCTGCTAACACTCAATCTGAACTATAGCAGGAGACTGCCCAGAGATCCCGATTTAAAACATGTGGGACCAGTAAGGGGAGGAAGAAAGGGGGGGGAAGAGGGTTAATTTCGGCAAAGAGATCGCTGTACAGGAATAAGGCACAATGTGAATCCTCTAATTTGATTATTTACAACAAAACATCATTCTGTCATTTGGACATTGTCCAGATAATCTGTTTTCACTTAAGGAATTATCCAGTAAAAGACTTTTGTTTGGAATAAAGGATGTAACTGCCAAGGTAACAGGATGGTTGCACGGTGGTGGTCTAATGGTTAAAACCAGCTTTTCTCATCTAGTTTTTATCTAGCTATAGGCTTGCATATCTCTATTGAATAAAAAAGTGTATAACCATTGTGAAGGACAAATTATCTATCTGCCAAGAAAACAAGATGGCTGAACAGCGGTGGTATAATGGCTAAAACAAGCTTAGCTACTAAGCTGTCATCTGGATAAGGTCTTGCCAAGCAGACAAGATGGCTGCACAGTGTCAAAGTGGCTTGTGAAAAAATGCTGCAACATGCTGCAGCACAATAAAGAAAACCTGACACATTTATGCATGTCATTGTTTTTCCATCAGGCCCCTCCATCTTTCTGATGCCCATGGCTTGAGGCTAGCTGATTTTATGACTTCATTAAATGACACATATCGGAATATGTTTTTGGTGTCTAACGAGGGCTTTTGTTGGATATTCTGGTTTGAGGAAATAAAAAATTGGCAAAGATTACACAAGACTCCAGTAAGGAGGTTGGCTGTCAGTCAAGATCTAGCTTAGTGTGGAGACTTCATTCTGACCAACCAAGACTGAAGCCCAAAGGTCATTGAACAAAAGCCAAAGTGATACCATCTGTTCCTCATTTCGCATTCAGAGCAATCAGTTCACGATGGAGATACAGAGCAACATAATGGGCCAATCTTAATCCTCATACGCACATACAAGCCAACGGTAAAAAGAGAGATTTGGATGTAATTGAGGAGGCATGCAAAGCCATTTGGCATTTTATTTGAGAGAAAGTAAAATCAGTGCCGTCTGCTGCCCCCAGTGACACAGCGACAGCAATACAGCATTGTACAGCAGCTTTAGACTTAAAAGAGACACTTTACACGATGTAAAATTGCAAATTCGGACTCTGTTACAAAACATATTCATTAACCTAAATAGTTTTCTATTGTTTTATCCTTTGCTTCTTAGCATCCTTACTGTCACTCTTACTCTCCACCTGTATTACTGAAATACTGGAATAGAGTCTCCTACTAAACAGATGCTCCATTTAGCTTGGGGTATAAAAATGCAGTCAAAGAGCCCCAAGACTTTTTGGTAGAACTGGACAGGTAGACAGGAGGGGCTGGAGAGAGGAGGTTCTCGATCTTACAGCCTTAAAGCCTGAAAAGCGTTGCCAAATTTTCAGAAAGGCGCTTCCAAACTGAGCTGGTTCTCCAACTCACAACCATTCAGAAGCGAAGTGCAGGAATACAGAAAGTAAGGCAGCAGGTGAAAAATTAACATTGCAACATATCTACTTCCAGAATTACCACCTGTCCTCACTTGTGTTATAACGGCATTAAAACTATTGGTCTGTATCCTACCCCCCATTGATAAAACCAGGATCATAAGTTATAACCTTGATTTATAATCAGTAACCTATGTGCTTTAATTTTGGTTGGTCAGATCAAGTATCCACTGCACTCTTCTGTTGTAGAATGCTTAAAACAGTATTCCCCAACCCTCTCTTCGTGAGCCACCAGCAGGTCATGTTTTGTGGATCTCCAAATTGGTGCCTTTATAGCTCTGTCTGAGCGCTAATTACTTCACCAGTGCATCTGTGTGGAGATCTGCAATACCTTGCCTGTTGGTGGCTCACAAGGAGAGGGTTGGGGAACAGTAGGTTAGAGGATCATATGGACCAGGTTAGAGCTCAGATGTATAGTCAAAGACTTCCTGAGTAACAGGGTAAATTACAGCCAAGAAATCACTGCTCATGAGCCGGGTACTGTTGTCACTGTATTGGAGTTACGCTGAAGGTCCAGTTTAAATACAGAAACGACAAGTCAGCAAGGCCTGTTTAACGCTTTGTATATTCCAGTAGAGTGAATGAGTTGCCTGCACTTCCACCCACTCCATAGAACACCTCAGGGTCTATAAGAATCCTTTCTTCACACACCACTACCCAATCCTGTTGGCGTGTGTGCGTGTAATGTTTGTATGAGGCAAAACATAGAAAAGGCAAATGAAGAGGAGAGCAGTTTTTAACAAAACAGCCAGACTAATTAACCCTTACTTTTGTATTTACGATGCAGGCAACTGCCCAAACTAACATGTTCAATGAATTTTAATGATTACAAGATTTTCTACGGGAGAAACATAACATTGCCTCTTTTTGTTCCATGCTCTTAAAACATGTTGCGCTGTGTTTACGCATAGTTGGAGAATACATATCATTAGCTGTCTCCTGGGCCAAATAAAGGGCCTTTGATCACACTCACAGCTGACATCAGTGTTGGGTCCTGCGCTGTAAGAATGTGTCTGGCCTCCATCCTGGGTCTTTTAACCAATAAGTGTTCCCAGGATCAAGCTCTTCCTCCATAAATAAATCCAACGACTTACTTACATGTCAGGAACAGTTAGGTATAGTATAAATTATATAATTTATTCAACATGTGTGGTTCCATCAGACAACTGACTTATAGACAAAGCAGATTCTCCTACTTGGTGCAAGGACAAGTCAACATCAAATAGGAAGGTAGATCCAGCAAGCACTGAGATTTCTGTACAATAAGATTGCTACACCGCAGACCATTATTTAACAAAGATGCTCTATATGGATCTGTGTGCATTTGGTAAATATGAAAATAATTGAACAAGAATCAATTCCAAGAAGTAGAAGGCCCTCTTCAAGCATTAAAGGCTTGTCTCACATTTAGTAAAATCAGGACCAGGTTTCGTTAAGCCATACAAACTTGTTCAAAGGTCCTTACTACAAAAAGTTATGGCATGCTGCTAAGAATCCTAACCTCACAGGAACTGTGGCCCTTGGCATGTGGATATTACTTATTATTATTACTGTATTAGCTTTGTGAAACTCCCCAGGGTGCCTATAATAACTTACATTGCCCTGGTCCAATGGTGCATGTACAGGCTCTCGTCCCTTTCAGCCAACGGCTCCGATTACTGTTTACTGTGGAGAGCGGGCGCTGATTCCCTACATCACTGTTCTTGCCCTAGGCATTCAGACAGGCTGGGTCGGGAGCAGACACACCACAGGGGTTGCGAGGGATGCAGCAGCTTGTGCTCCCAATTGAATTTAATCAGAGCCCTTTGCCGAATGACATAGTCAAGCCAAAGAGCTCTGATTGGAAGAGTGCCTGCTTATGCACCGTTGAACCACAGAGAGGTGAGTTTTACTGGGCATTTTTGGGGGTTACACATAGCGTGGCATTCCAATTTGGGATGCCCCAAGGGCACGGAACAAAACCAGGGAAAGGTCAAATTCCTGTTTTTTTTCATTCAAAGGTGACCTTTCTTCAAATTGATGCCTCTGCCTAGTTCACACACTTCAGTAGCAACCTACCCTCATCAGGTCCCACCACCACCCCACCTTTCAGATATTAGCCCTTAACTCTTTGTCAGTGTCAGCACTGCACACCCGATGCTCCTCGAATAGAATGAGATCCGGAGTCCACATATCATATTAAAGAACCACAGCATGTGTTGCCATCTAGGTGCAAGCTGTATGCCTATCACAACTTTCACAACGGGGAAACTGATTTCCCTGTGATACCGTCTACTGAGGTGTGAAAAGGCCACGATCAGGAAGAATATTGACCCTTATAAGTATCGAGGAGGATACATCTGTTTCACAATCCAGTGGTGCACTAGTGTTCCCTGCTCCATTGTATAACATAGAGCTGCACATACCCACCCTGCGAACCCCTCTGCATAGGATTGCGGCCCTGGTGATTTATTTTGTCTATTTTCTAACTGAAGGAGCATCCCAAATTGGGGTTGTGCGATTAAGCAGACCTTCAGTCATGAACACAACTGGAATAGTACAGCTACAACTATACAATAAATTTGCCCATAAGGGAGCTGCGGTGCAAATAAAAAGTTCAAATTACAGCAAGAATTTCCAAGGTGATAAAATAAAATGTAACCTTTTAGTTGGATCTCTGGACCACTGTGTGACAGGAAAGGCTCGATATGCGACATGCATAGCGTGAGAAAATATCCCTTGGAAATTTTTGCTGGATTATGTCGTTTTTACATGAACAACAGTAATGGGTAAAGGAAACATCCACTAGGTGAACAGTGTTGGATGGTCATTACCTAATGCTATCCTTACTAGTGGGGACAAAATTAAGCAGTAGACCAAGAACATACACAATGAAAGAGATTATATTATCGAATATTAAATAATGAAGATTCCTTTTAGACTGATGTTCAGCCTAAATGTGCTAAGAGAGGCTGATTGATTATTGTGGATTTGCCTTGTATATAGAATTTTCTGTTGGGCTTCTTAAAACTTGTTTAATCTTGTTTAATGCAAATGTGAAGTTTAATAAAAAGATTGTACAAAATCCATAGTGCTGCCTGACCTACACTAAACAGTTAAACCAAGTCTGTGCGCCCCTACAACAGCACACTGTGTCTCCAGGTCAAAGGTACCCTGGCTGTTTACGTTATGGAAACAATATGGAATCTATAAGCATTGCAATAGGGACTTAATGTCAAATCGCAATTTTTTTCCCTCTTCTTTCCCAGATGGAAAAAATATATTGCACAGTATTCGCTCGCAGATGTCAACCACATTAAACGCTTCCATATGTCAATGAGGACGGAGTTGCTCTCACACTAAAAGTAAACATTTTAATATTTATGTTTTTAAGGAATTTACGAACACATGAAAATAATTAATATGTGTTCCCCTGTCTGATGGCCCTCCATTCCTATAAAAGCAGCTATTAGCCGCTACCTAATATATTAAGTGTGCTGGATGTTTCAATGATTTATTTATTTGTACTGGGAAATTTTAAGTATACAGACCATTCACATCAGCCCCAGCCCCCAAGGATGTAAAGTGACCCACATTAGGGTCAGAATAGGTGGTAGGCAGTTAACCTACCACATTTCCATTTTGAATTGCAGGAGGCATACTCGAAGCAGGAGATGCACACAATGGGGTAAACTTTCATGTACTTTTTAGGTCAAAACTGAACCCTTCCACCAACAAACACATGCAGTCTCCGATTAGAAGGTTTTCAGAACTGGTTTAGGATGAATGAGAATCTGTAGCAACATAAATAATTGGAGCTCTAGTTCTTGACCTGGTTTTTTTAGCAATGGCATTCCCATGCCAAGTTAGAGTTACCGGAGCAGTCCAACCACAAGGTCAAATGCTTAGAAAGGACATGGTGGTCTGGCAACACTGGAGCTTTGCAGTGATGCCAAATGAAGCCTCTTGCTTTGCTTTGGATCAATAACTCCCCAAGTGAATTGTAAAGGGCTCAAATGAACTCATGACTTTTTATAGAAGGAGCTTTAACCAGTTTCATGTAGGGTGAAATAGAGAACCTGAAGCAAAACAAGCCCGCAGAGTCCCATTGCATCAAAGGGGTGCTACTCCCAGGCCAAACCTCTGAAACCAAACCAAAAAATGTTTGACCAATGGAGCTAAGGAAGGCATAACCCATACAATAAAATTACAACTTTATTACATATCACTAAAACACACTAGACAATATTAAAAACCAATACAAACACATATACACAACAAAGACAATACCATAAATGGTATAGACAGGGGTAGAGAAAATCAAATCCAAAAACAAATTGATCAATAAACACAATATACCGTTCCTTTGATCCGGATCCACTAAGCTCAATAGAAAAAAATAAAATACCAACAGTTTTAATAAATACACAACCTAAAGTAATGCAAACACATGAATTTGAATATCCAAAAATGACAATAAATAGTGATGATGAAAGTCTCAGGCCCCTTGTGAGCTATCCCACCACACAAAAAAAAAACCGATAACATTAAAAAAATACACAATAGAGAAAACCAAGATCCAAATGAGCCAACATCACTAATAAAATGCAATCAAAATAACATATGCATTAATCTCCCCACCATCTATCACCTTAGGCCCTAGGGGCCTGAGACTTAGGGGTCACTTTCATTGTCATTATTTATTACCATTTGTGGATATTCACAGTCATGCGTTTGTATTACGTGTGGTTGTGTATTTATTAACAACAGTGTTTACATTTTTCTATTGAGGATTTGCATCATAGGCAGGGTATTTTGTGTTTATAGATCAATTTGACTTTGGATTTGATTTTCTCCCCCCATCTATGCCTCTATATTTGTGGTATTGTCTGTGTATATGTTTTTTAGTAATATACACTGAAATGGAGCACCCTGACTCCCAAGCACAAAGCCAATGCATGGATGGGTTAAAGTGGAAGGAATAATTCCTGTGTGTGCAAGCATATATTGGTCATATATGCACCAGACAGCCCCACATTGTAATACGCTGTCAGTCTTGCAGATGGACTCCATGGAGTGTTATTTTTAGATGGGAGTGGGGTCTAATGAATCGATGTGTAAAAGTGGACGTCTCCTGTTGGTGTAAGGGGTATTAATCTGGTGGTGGTGGTGGCAGTTGTCCTGAGGTTGGCAACATACTATTAGATTTATGTTTCTATGTCTTAATAATACCATGTAGCTATTTCAAGAATGTACAACTGCAGCACTCGTAGTAGCATATCGAGAATACATTAGGCTCATGAAACTGTAGTCTATATTTTGCAACACTTTACGCCAGCAAAGCAATGCTCGGAAACCAACAACTTCACGTTCAGAGACTGAACTGTCTGGTGACCTATGTGAGTGCTGCAGACCAAAAATGAGAAATCCTCTTTACAATGTTCTCCTTTCACAGTGACTTGTCTCATTAGATGTGCAGATGTTAACAGTGCTTTTGACCATCGTGAAACATTTCAAGAATCTTGTAAGTGCTGACAATACTAGCTTGAGTTACCCACACTGCCTCCCACAGCCCTTTTTTGGAAACTTAAGCCTGTTGTAGAGTTTTGAAAAGTTAAGTGTTGAAGAAGTGGTGAAAACATGTCCCGTCCTCGAAGACGATGTTATGGTACAGCTGAGGCTCCCATACAGTGGCAAATGGTTTGGAGCCCATAATAGGCAAAGTCACTTGAAATTTGAATTTTACTTCTGCTAGGCAAGGCATTTAGTGAAGGTTTAATTCAGAACAGGAAAGGCTTGAACAATGAGGCTAAACACTTAAGGCACTACTCCAAAGAAAACTTGCTTTAGTTTTAGATATCATGCAATGCTCTTTGTTTCTAAATGAATTACATCTGACCAAAATATAATCAAGAGCCACCAAGCCTTTGACTACAAAAACAAAATTATAAGAGTTAAAGTGGACCTCCGATCTAAAATCCAGCAGCAGCCCCATTACCCAGGAATCCTGAATTTAAATGACAACCAGCAGAAAAAAAGTTACTACGTCCACACACCTGTGCTGCTCGAGCATCCCATGTGATCACTGACAGCCGAAAGGGATTGCCAAGAGGGCATGCATGGCCCTATGCACCATATACCAGTCTGCCACATATGGACCACAGTTTGGTGTGTTTTACCAAATTTTAATGCTTCATGGGGCTCTATGGAAGGACGGGCGTCTGAAACCAGGGGTGAAGTAGAAAGACTTGAAGAACAGCAAACCTTGCTGTGCCTATTTTACTTAAACAACAGAGGTTTTACAATGAGGTACAGACATTTTGCTTAGTGTATTAAATAACACACTCCAAGATACTGTGTTTATGAGAAGATGATTCCCTATGAGGTAGAGGGAATTAAATTATCCCCTTGGTCCACTTTAATGATGGGCCGTCTTCCAGAGAAAATACTTAATGAAGAAACCTAAGGGCCATTCTAACAAAGAACGACATACATATAGAAGGCAATACTTTCACGAATGCTAATATGCCCTGTAAATTTGTAGGAGACATAATTAAAATATAATGCTTTTAGAGCAGAGTAGTAAATAGCACAGACACAGTTCACAGACCTGTCTGGGGTCAAACATGCACTTACACTCTGCAATAATGAGGCTCTTCCTGACACGGGCCTTTACACGTTCCATGTTATTTACAAGCTCTACTGTAAGTGTTGACAGCCTAATCCCATGGATGCTTATTGTTGTACATCCTTTAGCTCCTTCAAGGGTGACACCAGTGTAATTCTGTCTCCAAGATCGATTAGAATTTCATTTCAACAGGCCAAGTGAGACAGAGATGAAAAATTCAGTATGAACGTTAGGCTGGTAATGACAGACAGTAAAATGTTTAAGGAAAGGAGTATCACATGTGTAATATTATCCAATATCATGGCATTGAGTCTAAAACGCTAATGCTTAGCTCTTATGATGCAGAATTGGCTTGTTCTGCTCTGCTTCTCAGGGGTGTAGCTAGGGGGAGGAGGAGGGGGGGCACTTGCCCCGGGTGCAGCAGGTCAGGGGGGCGCCAAAGAGGGGCCTGAGCACAGGTGGGGGGCGCCATTTTGAATCTTTGCCCCGAGTGCCAGAAAGCCTAGCTACTCCTCTGCTGCTTCTACATGGGTTTTGGCTGGTAATTGCTATAGATGATTTGGTTTAGTTTCAATAACAATATAAAAAGAAATAAATAATTACCCACTCCACATCAACAGCCCTGTCCCCTGCCAAGAGCTGAGAGCTGTACATTCAGATTCCAGGTCTCGTACAACTACCATGATGAACATAGGGGCTTATTCGTCACCCAATCACTGCAATCACATTCAAATTACACAAATGTACTAACTCTTACCATAATTCCTGCAGACAAACACATGCACATACATACTCTAACAGCAAATCCTCCACCCTCTCACGCACGATCCTGACTTACACTATTATCACAAACTCTATTAACCCCCTAACAGTCCTAGTAAAAAAAAATTCAGAATTCTCCACAAAAATGTCACTAGTCTGCCTTCATTTACAGGGACAGATCCAAGAATAGAGGTAAACTTCAGGATGTCTTTGGAAAATAAGCATGGGGTTCACAAAGGGGTTCCCGTGGTGTTGTACAAGAGATTTACCCCTTTACTGCTATCTGGGCTTCTTGGGATACCTTTCCCAGTCAATGTCAACTGCAAGCCGCTTCTATCACTTCTGTTTACCTATATAGTTCTCCTGCTACCTTCCATCCTTACTGAGCTTCTTCTTAACTCTCTCCACCCCCACAGGTTGAGCATATCTGCCCTAAACCCTAGGTAGCCAGAACCCAGACTAAAACAGGAAGGCAAGTCTCAAAGACTTTATTTTGCCTAACACCTGCAGCATGGAGGCATCACAATTTTGCATTCCAGTGATGGCAGCCAAACCTACGAGTGACTGCCAGAGATAACCCAGGTCTACCGAGGTCACACGTTCTTCTGTCATAGTTGGAACACAGAAGTGGTGAGAATTGATGTGCCTGGTAAGACGAGTTGCACAGTGCTGCAGGTCATAGGGGAAGTATTTTAAACTTTAGTTTATCTCTTTAATTTCTCACCAAGTCCGAGCTCCCCTACTGGTCTTGTGACCATTGTAACCACTGGCAGGGAGCAATGCCACTCTTGCTGAACCCAGTTAGTTGCCACCATGAATTTGCAGCTATGGGCGTAATGGAGGGTCAGTATTCCCAAGCAATGGAGCATCCCAAATCAGGATACATAGAGAGGAAGGTATTCAAGTCTTATTTGACTGCTGGAGCTAAGCGTATACCATCATCCAGCATTTCTTACCAGATACCACTGAAAAGAGCTGTTTCAGATAAGTTAGTGAATAGCCAGTTTACTCTTCCTTCAACTATTGAACAATTTTATATAAAAAATGACAACCAATTCGGTTAGAATTTTGGAAATGCAAAGCAGCCAATCAGACATTAGCTTATTTAATCAAGCAATGTCTTGTACAGTAGATGCTTTCTGTTCTCTGCATCATCCTTTCAAATAGGCTTCAATAGATTCCTCTCTAATTAAAAAGCATTTCTCTTATTTTATATCTGAAGACCTCGGCATGTTCCGGACAGAATAAATGAAAGCCACTCTGCAAGGGATTTATTGCAAGACAGGCACTCTTCATCATTAGCTCCATCTCTACCTATACATTTAAATGAGGCTATTCTTTAGGACAGCGTCATCCTATGGGCATAGGAGCAGCCACTCTGCCTCCAGGGAGAGGAATAGGATGGCTGGCGCATTTTGCTGATGCATGGCTGGCTCTAATCCTGAATTCCAATATAAAAACAGAAAATGACCCTCAATTATCTCTGCACATGTTGGTATAACAGCTCGCGCATCAGTAGTAAATTGGCAGTTACTGTGAAAAATCTTCTACATAGCATAATCCTGTTAACGATTGATTTTGGGGGGGAAAAATGAGCAGACTTCTCTCGCAGACACATATCAGAACACATCCACGGCAAATACAATTTCGCATCATTATACGGATGGCCTGAATGCAAACTGCGGCTTTCACACCGAACAGTGAAGTGAATTCTAATACAATTTCAGCAGAAGGGAATAACTAGGACTATAGCATTACATTTGCACTAAAGTAATAAGACTTGTGCCTATATATTTTACTTTTGGCTTTTATGTTTTCACTTCATATTATGTTATGTATGGTAATAAGTCAAAGCTAGAGATGAGCGAACTTTTGAAAAGTTCGATTCGGCCGATTCGCCGAGTTTCACAAAGAAATTCGGGTTCGGCCGAATCGAACTTTTACGAAGTTCCCCATCAAAAATGCCGGCATGGTGGGAGCCGGCCGGCGGGCCGGTAAAGCCGGCCGGCCCGCTCCCACCATGCCGGCATTTAAAAAACAGAAAAAAAAAAAAAAAAGCATTTTTGCCGGCATGGTGGGAGCGGGCCGGCCGGCTCCGCTGTCAGCAGAACCGGCCGGCCCGCTCCCACCATGCCGGCATTTTAAAAAAAAGCAAACACTTACCTGCAGGGCCAGAGCGGGCCGGCCGGTTCCGCTGACAGCGGAGCGGGCCGACCGGTTCCGCTGACAGCGGAGCCGGCCGGCCCGCTCCCACCATGCCGGCAAAAATGCTTTTTTTTTTTTTCTTTTTAAATGCCGGCATGGTGGGAGCGGGCCGGCCAGCTTTACCGGCCCGCTCCCACCATGCCGGCATTTTTTTTTTTTAAATTTCAGGAAAAATTCAATCGGCACGAAAAACCACAAAATATTCGGGTTCGTGCCGAATCGAGTATTTCCTGAAATTCGGAGCGAATTCCGGTTCGTCCGAACCGGTTCGCTCATCTCTAGTCAAAGCAATTGAATTAGCAGAGATTTTCAAGAAACAAATTCCAATTCTTTTGATTTGTTACTATGATGATAACTGAGAATCTTCATTATTTAAGACCAGCTACCACGCCAGGAAGGTTTCTTTGCATAATTGACTGTGCTCTATGGGGCTACTTTTGACTAGACGAGTTGCAGTGTGTATTTTGTAAACTCAGTTTTGACTTCTATTCACTCTATTGAACGGAAAATGCCATGAAATGGCTATGCTTGTCAATGTGTGGTAACACAATTCACCTTAACATGCCCAGACAAATGGCTATTGTATGAGAAGCCTGGCAGTCATGTTGTAAGATGTACATTCACTGTAATGGTGAACAAATAGATGTATCTATGCCAGGGGTCTTCAACATTTTTTTATGAAGTACTACTTTTCATTTTGCATTTTCTAATTAGAGTTTCAAGAACTACCTGGGTGGTATGTACATCTTGTCAGTCGCCTGTTCAAAACAACCAATTTCATGGACTTCCTCTCCCTCTCAGACCTCAGACCAAATGTGTCAATAGGCACAAGGCGACCCGATAACCTGCTACCCGCTACTCATCTCCCATTTTCTGGTATGAGAAGCCGATGTAGCAGGTGGCCTCAGTCTGGAGAATTCCCTTTGACCTCAATGGGCGTCTTCCTACACCAGGAACTTACTAGTAAAGGTGCAGGAAATATAATACAAAAATATTTTTCATTACCTTTGGAATTAGTTTTGTACCTAGTAAAAAGAAAGTCCAGTCAAAAATGACTGTGCTCTCCCTTTAATATGCAGCGGGGTGTTAACCCGGATTTGCATCAGTGCTCAGTTACCAGGAGTACAGGGCTGCCCGACACTCACCTTTTACAGCTCTACATCCCACAGGACTGCCTAACAGGCTCATCGGGGGGGGGAAATGAATATTGCTTCCGGAACCCAGAAGAGGTGAGTGTTGGGTGGCCCTATTCTCCAGGGTTAACAGCACTGTAGCTTTATTTAGAGTGCCCCACTGCTGTATTTTAAACGGGAAGTTCTTTAAGCAAATTAGGATTGAGCAGAGTTTAGAGAGCAGCAGATCAGGTTGGGAGTACAAATCAGTCAGAAGCCTGGTTGAGAACTCCTGATCTATACAATAGGCTAAAACTGTGCAGTCCCCTATGTATCCCTGCCCCACTCATCATCTTGGAAACACCTACAAAATAATTTGCTGGGTAAGCCTGCTATTTGAGGATCCAATTGGTCCAGAATGAAAGTTTATAGCATTTGGTATGCTTGTAATGCTTATAAGAATGATCATGGAACTTTTAATTCCCATGTAGTAGAAAAAAGCAAGTATTTCCATTCATCTTTTCCTTATCACCAGGCACTACCATCACTATTCAAAAATGTTATCCAACTTTTCAGCAGTGATGGCTGGAAATCATCTACGGACCTGACATATCAAAGCCAAACCAAATTGGCCATCTGGAGAAAGGATTGACATTATTATTTCAGATGACTAGATCTAGATATCTTCTAGCTCAGCAAATCTCTACTGTAGGCCATCACTGTCCATAAATGCTATAGGCCTCACAGCTCATAGCTAGCATTCATTTTTGAAGAGACAGCCATCTAAATATGTTGTATTGGCCATAGTGATACAGAGATAGAATTGGTGTTATCTATGCCCACGTGTAAATCCAAAAATGGTAAAACTAATTTTGTGGTTATCAGGGACTGGGCCAAAAAATGACCCAAAATGTTACTTGCCCTGGGCAATCCAAGGAGCCCTTGCTGAGTCCTACCCACAATGTGCTTCCCAGCCAGCCAACAAGTGCACTCTGTATCAGAGGCTAACATTGCAGGCACAGCTCATGACTCAGGGTAGGATTTAGCCACTACACCTAGTCGGTCTCTAAGCAGTTCTCCTGGCCCTCCCTATGACTAGTTCCCCTTTCCTGTTATACTAACATTGGCCACATTGCTGTAAAAGCTTCTGATAACTAACACGGTCGCATATACTGTAGCAAATTGAAAATTATATTACTTAAAACCCTTTCCCATTCCAAGAAGCATTGGCTAAAGTTGAGCTTTAACAACTGGTCTGAATTCACTATATATATATATATATATATATATATATATATATATATATATATATACATGTAGCAGGCTTAGCATTTTTTTTTTTTTACAAAAGCACAAACAGGCGTCATTTATCTAATGAACAATGTGGCGTATTCAGTGATGGCAAAGTAAGAAAAAACATCATTAAAATTCAAGGGAAGCTTTCACAGTGAAGACTCTTGAATTGGTATGCAAGGGAGGGTGCCCTGAATACATTATGAACTGGCAGTATGCTAATACTCCGAGCTATCATAAGCACCAGATGGAACAGTAGGCAGTACATGTCCCATCAAACCTGAAGACGATGTATTAATGTCCCTGCTCAGTGTTTCCTCCTGCAATCTTGTGCTGGGGTCTCTAGACTTGCTATATCTTCAAATTCCATCACCTGCTTCCCGGTGGTGCCACTTCTTAATCAGGGGAGGGGGGCATCCCTGCCAGGTGTCACATGGAAAATGTATCTCCATACCAACAGGCATGAAAAAGATGATAGGCAGATATGCTGGTGTGTGGAAAGTGTTCAGGGTTAAGCAACCAGGTTACATGTGTACAAAATATCTTCTACAGTTAAAGAGATTGCCCAGACTAACTGTTAAAACCCATATTTGGGTCCACCGCTCAATCTGTGGGCCCCCCACCGCCCAAGCGCCTGGGTACTGTTGTTGCCTCGGTGGTGCCAGCCCCCCTACTGCCGAAGCCAGCCCCCCCGGCAATTTTGCCATTGTGTAGAGGTGCAGCCGACTGGCCACATCCCTGGCTCTCTGTTCAGGTGCAAGCGCTCCTGCACCCAGCCATTCAGAAAGCTGCACAGAAGGCTGCACAGAAGCTGGCGATGCAGCGCCAGCGGAGATCTCGTAGTGGGGCCCGCCGGGATCAGGCAAGATCACCTGCACCCTAGGGGGTAGGCTAGCAGCCAGGCCTGCAATCTTTCAGGACCAGACTGCATGGGTTTTGACCCACTATAAAGCTCAGCAGCACATGGGCAGATGAGGGCCAGTAAAAAAAGTCCCCAGTTTTCACCCGGCTATAAATATACCATCACCTTGACTGAAAGTTTTCCCAATTAAAATGCATGGTAACACACAAGTGTCTTTGAATAATGGGGTTTTGCTGCTGGCCCTTCTTGAGACCAGATCAACCGGTCAGCAAGCTGGAAAAAACAGCCGCCTATCCGACGGGTCAATTACTTATATTATTACATACACCTTCAAAACTTGGCAGAATGCAAGGGCTGACCCTTCCCCACCTCTATTTCACAAACTTATCAAACATTAGTTCTACTTCAGCCAGAGGTTACTTTAACGCACAATTTAGCGTACTATACGTTTAAAAAATGAAACATTTTTGTGAGGGTCTAATGCATCTGGCTATGCATGTTGTGAAATTGGCAGTAAATTGCACTGGTCTGCAATTTACTTATTTATCAGCCAGGTCATCCGGGCAGGGAGATGGCTGGACAGCTACGGGGCAGGGAGAGGACTGAGCAGAGACTGGATTAGCGGCGGTCACGTGATACCTCAATCCCCTGTGCCAGACTGACATCGCTTCCTGTAGGGTAGGCAGGTAGTCGGGCCGCCCGGCGCTAACACCTGATTGCGGTGACGACGGGAGTTTTCAGACCGGAGAAAGCGATGAGGCCGCCCCCTCCTCCGCCATGGGGCACTTGCCATGTCTTCTACAGTATATGCAGCCGCTCTGTCTCAGGGCTCCAGAGGACTACCATAATGTCCTAAAAGGCTAATAACTGCACTCTGGTATATGCACCCTGCATACTCCTGTTTTATCAGCCTGTGTAAGATAGGACTTCCTTATATTGTACTGCACTACTGCACTATGCAGTAATGCACCTACCATCTGCTTTACCTCTCTCTATGCTATACCTCTGCTATATGCATAGGAGAAGGCCAGGGCAAAGGTAAGTTTTGAAGTGACACTGGGGGTTTACACAGTGGGGCATCCTGATTTTAGGTGGACCTTTAAAGTGGATCTATCACCAGGATTTTCACTATCCTGGTGATTGGTTCTTGTCCATCGGGCATCCCAAAACCCCAGATCGCCCACACCACTTACCTTTCCTGCTGCTCCCACGGTGCATGCGTGGGCATTCGTCCAATCAGTGCCTTATGCCATGCATACTATTGCATGGCAAAAAGCATTGCTTAGAACTGAGCATTCACATAGGGAGGGGGCAGTTGCATCACCGGTTTCTCCGTGGAGCTCTCATGCTCCTGTGCCCGGCCTATCTGAATGGCTGGTTGCGGGTGTGTGTCTCAGCTACATGGATGCCGGGGATGTTGCCCGCGATTGCAGGAAGGTAAACGAGGGGGGTGCAGGGGGGTTATACAGTGGTATACAGCGGTATCTTCAATCAGGATGCCCCAGGTAAACTTAGTTGTATGGAGTCATTGCTGGATGCTCTAGGAATGTTTCCTTGCATTAAATAGCCAATAATTAACACCACCTTTACCTCTATATCGTTCATTTTAATTACTGCAAATGTTTTACTCCCCCGTGACCCAAAATACTCCCTCAAGATGCTGGAAGGAATATTTTTATTCTTTGGGAAAAAGTCTAGAGCGACCTCTGCCTTTAGCAATGCTGCTTTTCATGTTTCATATTTTTGTCCATTTTAAGCCGCCTATTTATTAATATGCCGACGCTGTACTTTCAAAGCGCCTTCTCTAGAGCGAATCTTTTGATTGGCAAAGCCAAAAGCTGAGAAATCAAAAGGCTGTGTTAAGAGATAATATTATTGATTTTAGCTTGACTCCTGTGATACAATGCAATTTTGTGGAGAGAATGTAAACAATTTGCCACCTGCTTGTGAATGTCACAGAAATAGCTGGGATTTTGAAAAATAAATTGGCAATTTTACGCTAATGAGGCAGCTGCAGAGCGCACGAAAATCGGCTACATGATAGAAGAATGAAAAGGTTTTCCAAATTCACCGTACAAAGAAAGAAGGTTTGTTAAACATTAAAGACTTAAAACTGGATGGCAGCAACAACCTCAAACTGGAGTCGAAAAGATGGCCGATGTGTTGTTCAGGACAACCAACGAAAAGTGCTCATGTACGACTGATAAAATGGAACAAAAATCTGTTAGCACACTGATTACCGCTGCCTTACAACCCTAAATGTATTAGAAACTCATCTTTACCTTATAGAGCTCTGTATCATGAGGGACCCTCTCCTATTGGAGGAGGTTTAGCTCAAACACTTCTGAGGGTCTCACTGATGGCATGAAGGTGGTAGGTTTCGTGAGTTAGTGACCCCCAAGACTCTCCCTGGCACTGTTATGAGGCACACATACATACCAGCAATGAACAACCACTTTAACATCTATTCCTAAAAGATTAGAGAAGGTCTCACTGACCATTCAATTGTCTACATCAGTGTTTGATCACATTTTAGACACAAGCTTCCTAAACCGTTACCTCTGTTGAACCCAAAAGGGTAAGGAAGGATATTTTGTACGTGTCGCTTCTTCATCTACTTGACCCCAACCCTATATACCTAAATGGCACATGTTTCCAAATCTAACCCTCTAAAAGAGACAACATATATAACAAACATGATGCATTGTCTTCATATCTTTTTTTTATTTTTTACAAATGCCCCCCACCCCAATAAAATCTGCAAAAATGTCCCTTCATTTTTGGAAAAAGTCATACCAACATTTAAAATCTAATCAATAGGGGCCTACCTGATGCCGCATGCACAGATCCCTCTAACTGTCATGTTGTCGGCTACACTGGTTTAGCATGAACTATCAGGGGTCCATGTGACACTTGCCTCCATTCATGCTTTAAAGCTTAGTAAATTGCTCCCCTAAAGCTCCTCTCTGGCACAGATAGATGTGAATGCATGCATAATTCGTGGGCTCAGCAAAAAGGCGAGTTGTTTGGGAGGTCCTGGGGATTTCACACATTGGGTCATGCCAAATTTGGATGCCCCACAAAGAGGGAGACCACTGCTTATAGAGTCTTTTAGATTCAAGAGCAGACTGGGGCTAGAAATCAACCCCAGATTTTACTGGCCTCGCCCAGCCCAAGACCATTCCACAAACCTATAGCATTGCAAGGGTCATGGGCAGGAGGCGATGTGGCCACTCTGATGGCTCTTAAGCTTTAGCATTGTAGGGGCAGATACTGATGTAGGGGTGGGTATGACTCCCATACCCATGATGCTGAGGCTTTAACATTGCAGGGGCAGAACATGGGCTGAGGTGTCGTGGCAGGGGCAGGTATAGAAAAAGGGATTGGGGGACTTTGGAGGCAGGGACTGGAAAGAGGGGGTTAAAAGGAGAATGAGTGTTGTATAACTAGGAGGTTACACCCAGTTTATTTGTCCCCCAAAGTAGTGACCAGGAATTCTCCATGTGCTCCCTATGGCCTGTCCACTCCTGGCTGTGCTGCACTTTTTCATACATAATACAAACAAAAGTGCTTTTGATAAGTTTGTATAAATCTAGACACACATCTAAAACGGCCTAAAATCCTAATAATAGTTTTGGACAGACGTCTATAAACATAAAAATGATCAAGCTGCTCCAAGATTTTAGCTGAATTCTTAGTGAATGATAAGATCAGCTGTGGTCCTCTCTGGCAGCCATTGTAGTGTTACAGCTTTAATAACACCACACCATACAAAGACCAAGGGGGGGGGGGTGAAACAAGGATTGCTTGGTATGTACACGGATCCCTACCTTACTGTAAGAAGGAGCAGAGCCCAGGGATTTTTATTTTTCCTTGCAAAAAAAATCTTTTAAAAGACGTTTTTGCATTCTGGAAAAATATGTGGTAATACAAAGTTATAGACAAAAATCTGGAAACAACTACTTAGTTCAACATAAAAGTATGTCTATTGAAACAGTGAAACATGTGTTATTATTTAATGTGGAGGAAGCCAGTAGATTTCAAGGGAGATAGTGTGGAGTATTTTGTGGTGTGCTTTATAAATGAACATTTTCTATGACCACTGTAACCCAACACCACCCAATATAATGCCCGTGAAAAATGATTTATAGAGCCACACCACCAAGAAGGGCTTCCAATTTCTCAAATATTCCATAAGAAAGAAAACACACTGAACTGTACTGATGTTACTCAGAACCCTGCTTCCTATTTTGTCTGTGACCAACGACTCCAACGTGGGGTGACGGTCACCATCTTCGCAGCGTCACCATCTTCGCAGCCCTACTCCACCCTTGTTACCCGGCACCGCCTGGACCAAATAATGATCCTACTGTACTTTCTGCAAGCCTCAACATATGGGTTGTGTTAAATGGCTTCACAATTCTAGCAATGGAAAAGAAAATGTTAATTTACGCACCTAGGCCAGTGACATTAGAGATATACAGTATATGTACATATGGAACACATGCTCAGTCACAATATATCAGCTCACGGTGTGCAATCTCGGGAAACACAGAGCATGCTTCAAAGAAGAAGAAGTGAAGGGTGAATTTATATTGCAACTTTAGTCGAAATAAAAAACAGGCAGCGTAGAGCTAATAAAAAAAAACTGCTTATTCTGGTCCATACTGTGTCTTTGCTCTCTTATTGGGGGCAGGGGAGTGTCCAGAGATCAGCATTGACAGTCATGAGTTTGCAGGAGCCGATGGAGTAGCGAGCTGGCTGTGAACAACAGCTGTTGGGAGAAGAATAAGACATCTTTTGTCGTGAGATAGGATCTGAATTGAAATGGTAGAGGTAAGGTTAAGCTGTATGTTGTTTTGACTACAGATGTGTTTTAAAGCAGACCTCCAGTCCAAAATTCAAGGTTTAGTAAATTGCTCCCCTAAACCCGCTCTCGCGCAAACAGTGATGTAAGCTATTTGAGAGGGCTTATCTCCATACAGATGTTGTGGAATAGCAGGCAAATTATATGCTAATGAACTGCATGGGGCGGCCATCTTGCCACAATTTTCACAGCCCTGCTTTTGAAAAAATTACCCAAAAAATTCATTGAAATCAAGTTTTAGTTCTAGCCAAGTAAAAAGCCTTCAGCTGTAATGACGTATCACTGCTCAGAAAGCTCTTAAACATTCTAACAACATAGTAAAAATCTCTGCCGCAGCCGAAGCCAATGACTTATATTGATACATAGTTACATTCATCCCCTCTAGCAGCTACTGATTCACTGGCGTTGATTCAGAGCCAGATGAGAAAACTCCCTTATTTCTTAGGAGAAAAAAATTCCATTCATTTTCAGAGCCAGGTAAAAAAATCACACACAGTAGACAATGAAAGTGAATGGCAGTTTTCTTTCCTAAAAAAGGAGTGAGTATTCTCACCAGGCTCTGAACCAACCCCATTGTGTGAATGTGTAAAACATGACAGGCATGCTGTTTTCTGAGGCAAATCTCTCTGGGTTTGTTGTGGGCTGCTTATAGCAAATCCCAAGCTGCTGGCAGCCTACCCTGTGTGGAGAAACAAGATCACACACGAACAATGAAGTCATGCCACTTCACTACAGCCAGCTAGAGAAGTTCTGTGTGGAATATTAATGTCAACCCGCATTAAAGTCTAATGAAATGAAAGTGCTGTCTCCATGCACTACTGCCATTGTATACACAAAAAATTAACAATGTAGCACTTCTTTTTTTGGAGCACCAAGGTCTGGTGTCTGTAAATTCAAGTTAGGCATTTACTTTTCAAAGCCCAGTTTTATCCATGTTGGCCTTGCTGCCAGTTGAATGGTCACCCTTTGGCATGTATGAGCTTAACTAGTTATCACAACACAGCAGCCATAGATAAGCAATCAAGATGTCAAGATAACACCCTGTGTCCTAGTTTAATGCTTGAAACATCATTTTAGATACTGCTCCATGTTTAGCTTCTCTTCAGTCTGCACAAGAGTTATATATATATTATATATTCACATCCCATGAGCTAAAATGACTATGGTTATGTGATTATGCAATGCTTGGGCATTTTACTGAAAGAACCAGAGTGGTATAATGCTTGATTCAAGCAGAATCTCCCTGCACTGCGTGCAATGATACCACACCACCTAAATAACAGTGGGGGTTGTTTCAAGTAGACCTATGGCCAAAAAGGGCTTTTCTATCCCCCCCTTCCCCAGAAATCCTGATTTGGATGATCTGTCCATTTAAGTAACCCTTCAGTTCAATAAGCATGAGGGTCCCTGAACTAGGCAGTGCGAGGATATCCAAATGCCAAAACCCCAGTGTTACCTACATCCACAATCCCTTATTTAGTTTTGGACCAATATGGCCACTGTATGCTTACACACACATAGAAATATTTCCACATTTAACTCATCTGTGCAATGAAAAAAACAGAAGCAGTGAGTGGTGGGCTGCCCTAATTACGGTGCCCAGGGAGCAGTTAGGGGGTTAGGTGCCTTGCTCAAGAGCACATTAGTGATGTCCTAGCAGGGAATCTAACCTACCATCCTCTGGTCAGAAGTCCGCTTCCTTAACTCTGGACCATTACTGCCCCTTATTGTGTCCTACCGGTGACCCGGGGGCTTTGTTGGCCACATGGAGCCACCATGCTGCCTGGGAATGCATAAGTAGGTGAGTACTGGGGCCAGAGCTTGGGCTGCCCACACCAGTGAGAATAGGGCATCATTATGATGCCACCCCCTGCGCTGTCTAGTTTCGAAACCTTCCAGTCTTATTTTAAAATGCACGGAATCCCCAAGTCAGGCTCAATTTCCACCTATCCGCATCTCCATGGTTGTCGTGTCCTTGCAATGACCAACCCATTAGCAATCAATAGGATTTGTTGAGCGGTCAGGCACATGCCATGACTGGCATCACCTAGACCTGCTCAGAAAACCTTTCTGGTCATAGGTGATCACATTGGCTGCACATGTGACACTAAAGTGCAAACCTGCTACATTGGTTTTCTCAATTTTTGGGCCTATAATTTAATTTCGAACAAAGACCGGGATGGGGGTGGGATGCAGCAGCACCAAGAACTGCAGTGAGTGTGGTGGACAGAAGGTTCCCTATAAATGGGCACTTTTATTTCTACTTTATCTTGAGATACAGGCAAGTCGATCAGCAGCCTTCTATGCCGAGTCAGAAATTGCTGATACAACAACGCTTTCTAGATGTTTCTAAATAGTAAGCAGACAATTACTGACTTGACTTAACCATGAAGACAGGCAAGCAGGATTCCTAATGCACTCCTTCCATTTTCTAGGCTGTGAGATGTTAATTTAGCAGAACAGGCTCATTACCAGTTTCCAGTAAATGAAACCAAATTTGTTTATTTATTTATCTTCGCCTTATAAAGAGGAAATTGTCTGATACATTATCCAAACAGCCTGCAAGAGGGAGAAATATTCACAAACAGAATGTCTACATTTAGGAAGTTCCTGTATATCGTTCTGACATCTTAAACACTAAAGCAACAACTAAAGCCGTGTTTATTATGACACATTCTGGGTTAATAGTTTGCACAGTGAAGGAAGTCTGAGTGAGAGGATGGAAATGGAGGATTATTCTAAAGACAGGTATCTGGGGAACATATGACCACATCTGCCTATATGATGTGTGATCATTGTGGTCTAGATATTGTCTGGGAGCAGAAGACACATCATAGCTGGCTGAGCTCCAAGGGAAAGCTGAATGACTTCCTCTTGGAGACTAGTGATGACATATTGCAACCAGGATCCCGGTTCAACCCAAATAAATACTTACCACAACTAAAGTATCCTCACTAGATTTCCCAACACTGTCACAAAGCCAAAGATGTTGAACTAAACACAATAACTAGAAATAAAAGCAGACAAAGGCCCACCAGCAGGGGTGGACTGGGGACAAAAATCAGCCCTGAAATTTACAGGTCCTATCCAGCCCACCATCAGCTTGTCAGCCCCACCTCCAAGGAGCATCTCGTCAGGGCAATGTGTGCATTGATGATATAGCATTGCAGGAACAATGGTAAATAAGTGATAATGGATGCTACTGAAGATTTCATTTTGTAGGGGCAGATATTGTGGCAGGGTATGGCTGCCAATGTCAAGGCGCTGTGGCTATAGCATTGAAAATGGGCTGGGGTTTCTTGTCTGAGGGGTTTATAACTGGGTCAAGTAAAAATAGGAGGTTGGAGAGGGGCTTTAGAAGCAGGGAGTGGAGGGGAGTGTTAGAGAATGTAGTGTAAGGGGCTGCATGATGAGGGCTAAACCCATCCAAAGTGGCCCAAAAGCAGAGTGGCCCACCAGGAATTCTCTCTGTGCTTCCTATAGCTACTTTGCCTCTGCCCCCAGTACTCCTATGTCAAAGAAAGTCTACATCTACAGGAACTACTGACTTCCAGAGCCAGACAGTAGAACTCATTTAATCCCCCCCACACAACAAGGTCTAGCAGTGGCGTTGCTAGGGCTGGTGTCACCCGGGGCGGTAGGAAATGGTGTCACCCCCCCCAATGGTGTCACCCCCCCCCCCCAATGGTGTCACCCCCACCCCCCCCCCCACTATGGTGTCAACCCCCCCCCCCCCAAAGAAAACAAACAAAAAAAAAAGCATTTTTGCCGGCATGGTGGGAGCGGGCCGGCCGGTTCCGCGCTGACAGCGGAACCGGCCGGCCCGCTCTGCTGTCAGCGGAACCGGCCGGCCCGCTCCCACCATGCCGGCATTTTTAAAAAAAGCAAACACTTACCTGCAGGTCCGGAGCGTGGAGGCCGGCGCCGCTCTCAGCTGTCATCTGAGGGCGCGTCATCAGATGACAGCTGAGAGCGGCGCCGGCCTCCACGCTCCGGACCTGCAGGTAAGTGTCTCTATACCGAGGGGTGACCGGCCGAGAGGTGTCACCCTCTAGGTCTGGTGTCACCCGGGGCGGTCCGCCCCCCCCGCCCCCGGGTCGCTACGCCACTGAGGTCTAGCACTGGAAAACGTACTTTATTTAGAGAATGGAAGCTCTTTGAAAAATGGTCCACTGTTTGCAAGCAAACTAGTGGGCAAGATTCTGTGTCTTCGCCACTATGACCACAGCAGCTTCATTTACTGTAAATGATCCCGGGATTTCACTAGCCTGGCCAGCACTTTGCTCAGCAAATCTCTTTGATCATAGGTGGTGAACTGGGACCCACAAGTGGCACCAGAATGTGTGTATGCAGCAGCCCAAAGACCACAGTGAGTGTGGTGGACAGAAGGTGTCCCAGCAGCCTTCTCTGTTGGGCAAAATGGGGGGGAGGGGTGATAGACCTACATTTTTCTTTTTCTTTTAATAGAGGTCTAAAAAAAACTAAGATTCTTAATATCCTGGGTTTTGTTCCTTCTGTCTGGGATGCCCTGCTTTGTGTATCCTCAGGGATCGCCCAAAAATTCTCTCATTTCCACAGCACAGACGCGCAGCCATTTAGCAGTTTATGTCCCATAACATGAGAGAACCAGCTCTAGAGGTGGTTGCTCCTTTTTAAATAACCCGTCCCTGTCTGATCCAGAAGAAATCAAGCTTCTTATTTATTATTACAGCCTTGACCCCCCCATACAGCCAAATATTTCCAGCATTATGCTCATGAGACCCACAAGCTTGAAGCATGTATCCACAATTGTAAAACGATTGCCTGTGTCAATTTTAAGCTAATTGTGGTATTGCACACCCAGTGTTAGCCTTGGATGGCCCTGAGGCGTAAATAGATGATTTGCATGTCTCCGCCTACTTCTAGGAATAATGGGTAAATATTATTCCTTGTGTTGGGCGCTATGTAAATACTTTCCTTTCTAGGAAAGTGCCTCTTTTGCTTTACCTTTGAGTAGAGGGTCTTTTGGTCTCTTTAACTCCCTTATATTAGACCCAACATAGGTCTCTCCACATGGTGGCTTGCAACTCTGTTTAATTACACCTTACATAGCAGTTCTATCATTTTTATGCCTTTAATGCTTTCTTTATTTGACATCCTTTGATGAATGTGTTGCATGCACTCACTTTTCTGTCAGCGTTAACGCTAACCAAATGTTTATCTCTGCTTAATTGTTATCTTGAAGGTCTTCTTGAGCCCAGGCAGTTGAAGCAGTGCAGGAGCAGAGAGCATCAGATAAAAGGCAGCGTATCTGCCAGAAAAGCAAAGGGCCACCTCCAAGTGTTTCAACATACAGACAGGAGCCTGAACTTCCTCCCCAGAATTCCGAGCTGCTCATTATTGTGGGGAGGGGATATGAATGGATTTGGGTACAAGGTGTTAATTCCAGAAAAGAGCAGACATTCTTCAGCTCTATAAACAGTTATCTATTCCCCGGGGAAGATGAGCGTGTTTTGATTCCTTAAACATCTGCTTGGCAAACGCTGTTCTCAGCTTAATCCAGGGATGCCAACATGGCTTGGAATGAGATGTGGATTGGCAGACAGCGGGAAGAGTTAATAGAAGGAGGATCTCAGATGCTTTTTATTCAATAAATGTTATCTGCCTGGATTTACATCGAATTCCCGTCTACCATGGTGCTTGAATTTACATGCTGGGAAGTAAACACCAGAAGCAGGACAAGTGATTTGATAAATAAACTAACTCTCCCTGTCGTCAGGATTTACACCTTTTACACCAACACTAGTGGTTCTCAATCTTTCTAATGCCGTGACCCCGCAATACAGTTCCTCATGTTGCAGTGTCCCCAAACCAAAAAATAATTTTGGTGGCTACTTCAAAACTGTAATTTTGCTACAGTTATGGTTCGGAATGTAAATACCTGATATGCATTATGTATTCTCATTGCTACAAATCAAACATAATTTAAACATAGTGATTAATCACAAAAACAACATTTAATTATATGTTGAGAAATATTTATTACTAATTCCAATAAATAACATTTCACCATGGCATAGCATGCGTCGGAAACTGTCATTTCTCCGCCTCTTATTGAAATTAATAGGAGGCTGCAGCGGATTGTGTGGTAACTCGAGATTCTCTGGAGCTCTCTTCCACAAAATCCACCGCACTCACAATGAAATTAAGGAGGCGGATTCAAAGGCAGAAACCGCTGATTTCAGCAGTACTGTTTTTACATTATTAAACTTTTTTACACCAGCAGGCTGTCTCGCAGGCTCTCTTGCCTCTCCGCCTTTTGCCTCTCCGACTCCTAGGCTTCTGTCCTCTGGCGCTTGCTGCGTCCGCTCACTGATGATGTCAGCAAGCACCGGACACACGTAATGCGCTGCTATGGACTGTGGAGCGTTCCCCCCGCCCCTTAGGCCCCGGACGGATGATGCAATCACATCTGCGCATGCGTGCAGGCACACATCCATAACGGTGTGCGTTCCAGCTGAATAGCCCTGCTACAGACGGTAGCGCGACTTCTCAGCAGCTAAAGCCATCGGAAATATTTATTTTCCAAATGGCTTTAGGCGACCCCTGTGTCTTGGTAGTTCGACCCCCGCCGGGGGGGCAGGGTTATAGCTGTGCTTAGCACAGACAGAGCAGAGCTGGGGTCAGGAAAAGGACATCAATCCCAGAATGCAGAGCAGCACAGTCAGAAGACACTTCCTGTTACTGAAACTCCATGGGCCACCATCTTGAATGTTTAAAGGCTCAGAAAATGCAGTAGATGCAGGAAGGATAATTTTTAATGTGGGCAATCTGTATGTACAGGGTGTGGGAAACATATAAGATAGACTTTTATTCAGGCTGAAGGTTTAACACTGAAGAAAAACGCCATCACTGAGGAGCTACCTGGAATCCATCTTAAAGAGGAGCAACTTCCCCCCGAGTCTATAAGACTCTTGGGGTGGTTGGTCTACCACTTTATGGGGCATTCCAAGTTGAGGTGCCCCTACTGTGTGAAATATCCTGGATACACTCACCTATTTTCCAAGCTTGTGCTGCATCTCTGATCCATGGCCACATCCTCAGCACACCTCTAGCTAGGCACCTGTGACCAGAGAGTGGCATGTTTGATTCCCGGCTGGGACATGACTGCAGTGCTCTTGAGCAACGCCCCCCATCTTCCCCCAGATTGATGCGGGGGTGGAGATTTAGCCCGTTCAGATGAATGGAATGGAGCACAGCTGATTGGCTGAGTGCCTGTGCCTGTGCATATGCCGTGAAAAAGAGGAATAGGGCAGTTTATGCCTGATCCTGGGACACACAAAGCTTGGCATCCCAAATTGGGATTCCCCACCAGAGAGGAACAAAAAACATGAATTGGGTGATCCAATTCATCTTCTTTAATATCAATGCCTGAATTACGGTTTGTTACCAGGTTTCTAAAGCCTTTGTCCAAAAAAAAGCACTATAGTCAAATCCCCATTTCCTCATTCTTGGTGTATGGCACCAAATGGTAGTCAATCCAGTGAGCAACGGAAAACTTTCAGGTTTGATGTGCAAGCCCACTGGGAAATTCAGATTGGTCACCGCCAGACATACTTGAATGGCAGGAGCGGTTATCATATGGGTATAGTGCAACTTTAAAGGGATGGTCCAGGCAATGGATATAAAAAAGCAGCAATGAGCTCAACTGATGCCTCTCCTTTATTTTCTGCAGCACTGAGTAGAAGACGTAGCAGGGCTCCAAAGTTTGCCTTCCTTTCAATTCCAATCCTCCAGGACAGAGAAAAAAAGTGGTATAACAGCAACTCTGTCACTTGGAGTTCTCACCACAAGTGAGCATAACAAGCCACAGGGGTCCCACAGTGTTGTGCACATCCCTCTTAAAAGTTTTGTCTAGGCAAAAAAACACAGCTATCCTCACCTTTAGTTTAGTGCAGCTCCACCACCTGAACCCACTGTTGTTTACCTTACTGAGAATGGAGAGCAAGCGTCCTGTCAGTCATCTCTGGTCCAAGATTGTGGCTATGGTGGTATCTAGTTTCCCCCCCTTAATGTGGTCCTATGCAGCCTGCACAGAGAAAGTGCTTCAGGATTTCCTGTTGCTGTGCATTGTGCGTTTTTTAAGTTAGGGCCTTATTTATCAAGGAATAGCGACAGATAGCGGCAGATAGCGACTGGGGAGCTGGCCAGTAAAGCCAGGTACCGCAACTAGAACGCCGGC
Source organism: Gastrophryne carolinensis (assembly GCA_027917425.1). NCBI lineage: Eukaryota > Metazoa > Chordata > Amphibia > Anura > Microhylidae > Gastrophryne > Gastrophryne carolinensis. The sequence continues at coordinate 377,468,035 of CM051239.1, forward strand.
TCCCCTCCACAATTACACATTTATCAAGCCGATACTGCTTAGCGACTGAGATAGCGCCACCTAGCAACTCATTCATCATTATCCCAGCCTCATCCCACAGGGCCAGCGAACATCCTTGAACAGCGACAGGTATGACCTCTCGCTACCTGGCGCTCTCCAATGCATTTCAATGGCAGAATGTATTTTAATTAATAATAATTTTTTAATTTCTTTATTTATTTTTTTTTTTTAATTTCAAAAAAAAAAATCTGTGAACACTTCTTCTTTTGAAAATGTATTTTTTGGGGATTTTAAAAAAATGTTTTGTTTTTTTTGGCAGAATTGATATTACAGGTCTGATTTTAAACTATTCAGGTTTGAATATTATTTCAAAATCATTCCATTTATTTTGGGGTGGTTAGGGGGTTAAAAAACTACTTTTAACACATCGCCTACTGCGCTCTGGGATTTAAACATGCATTTCACAGCGCTAGGAATTTTTAAGGCTGATTTTTTAATGAATATGGTGGGTGCCGGTCGCTATGTCCAGTCGCTATCATGCGCTCCCATACAACAGCGAACCTGTCAAATAGCGACTCAGCATCTTGTATTCAACATTACGGCACACCGACTGAGTCGCTATCATCCACCGAACAATGGCCAAGCACAGCGACTACTAGCGGTCGCTGTCAAAATACCGCTACAGTCGCTCAACAGTCGCTATCTGTCGCTATTAATGAATCAGCCTCCCCAATTCAGCCAGCAGCAACCAGTAGCAACCAGAACCTTTTTAACTTTGAGTGGATGCAGGAGCAAATGTAAGTGCTGACAATGATTCAGTATCATGCATGCAGATAGGGCAAGTGAGTTTGGGGATTTTTTTTCAACTGTGCAAGGCTGTTGGTCCATCTTTTCCTCATTTGCCATGGAAGTCATTAGATTCTAATGAAGGTGAAAGTATAAAAATGCTCCAGCACACAACAGGCTTGTCCATAACAGTCTCCTTATTATGGTCAGGTTTTATAGTATATAATGATCCCTTGCAAGATATAACAGTGGATGATATTACACAAATTGCGCTCATCTGGGACACTGAATATGGCTTCTGCATAAACAGCATATGTACTCAATAGGGAAGGCAGACGATTTGGCCTTACATTATTAAATAACGGTTTGCTTTAAGTGTTGTCTTTCCCCTGCAGAGAACATTCATTTATGGGCTTTTACATCTTTACTAAATGCACTGATTCATATTTCATGTTTACTTCTGTGTTTTAAGCTGGCCACTGAATAACACAGTCAGATGTGTAGGCATAAACAAAGCAGCTAGGATTCCATTTTCCTCTTTAAAGTACCCCCATCGCCAAAACTGACCCTCTAAATAATCAGCATGTGTATAGATGCACAGAAAATATTTCTGCTTTTTGTATTATTGACATTCTTCTCCTAGCAAATTTGCATAAATATCTAATTGTTTTCCTAAAAACAAATAGTGCAGCCTATTGATTCCAATAAGGGTCTACATGCTGCTGCATGTGCTGAAGCCTCTGCCTGCCATCCCGCTCCTTCCTGGTGACTGGAGGCACTTGAATACTATACATGAGCCACTGGGGAGAATGAGCAAGAACTGGCTGACTTTATGGGAAGCAATGGTTTTAATAAGGAATGCCTTTATAATCTTAAATCTAATAACAAAAGAATTGTCTGATAAGTGATAGGACTAGCCATGTGCACGTCCAACCATGTCCTATGAAAGATTAAGTCAAAAAATAAAAACAGTGAATCAATCCCCCTTAGTGTCCTGATAAAAATAGTCACAAATAATTTTGGCTTCATGGGAAAAATTGGGGAGAATGAAGGGAAAATTAAATCTTATGTTTCTTCTAACAGAATATTTCAATAGCCTCTAGTTGCTCTCTGCACAAAATTGCAAGGGGAGGGTAGGGGGACTTAAACAGCAAGTTTAGAGCAATGATGTCCTGTCAGAAACCAATGGCATACAAACAGTACCTGGGGAAAATGAAAATCACAGCAATACCAAGCAGGATTGAGGGCAAAAAAAAATCCAAATGGTAATATACCTGGGGTGCCAAACAGAGTGAGTTGTCTTGGTGGGTTTTGGTCTACTTTCAAGTGATCCAAATCTTGGGTTTTGGTCCTTCCCCCTGGGGCACCCTGGTTTTGGGTGCCCAGTTGCGTGAAATCCTCCTACATGCTGAGCTAACTTACCTCTCCTAATGTCCACGGTGTGGCTAGCTCCACCTATAGCATCACTTCCACCCATTCAGTTGCCGCAGATGGAGCCACACACAGCCGAGAAGGGAGGCGACTCTCATAGACTCCAGGGTGGGTCTAGTTCCACTAGAACAGACTAACCATGTCTGCTCAACGAGTTATTTTTTTCAGTAAAGGGGTAGGGAGATCAGTATCAGTAGATGGTAAAGGGCCTCCGATACAGTATAAGGATATAAATGCACAGCCTAACTAGTACTATGGAAGCATGCAAAGGGGGCTACCTGGTTTGCCCCATAATGTAAAGTAGTAACAGAGGTTTATCCAGCTTCTCCTAGTTAAAAATATAGCTTTTAACAATTCGATTGAAATCCAAAAAAGCAAAATCCAAACTCGGCGTCAAGCACACACAAGGACAAAGACATCGGGTCCCTGCCGCCAGGACCATGTGACGCGCTTCAGCCCAGTACAGACAGACCTTAATCACACACCCCATAATATTCCAGTCGGCGTCTATAAATATGATAGAAAATAGACAAAGAGAAGATGTTCTCCTTGTGTCTGCAGGAGTACCAAAACATACTGCCTAACTCGAGCCCAACTTAAATGTTAATTCGCGTGGTAGGAAAAAAATTAAAAAACACCCAGCAGAGGAGTGATACCCAATCATTTCCTTTCTACCAAGAGAGTAAATAAAGCATTTACCATGTACCAGTTGCATCAATCGATTGGCTGGATGGAGAGGGGTCTGAAGCTGGTACCAGAGGAGCCCAAAGAAATGGCAAAATGGTCACTGCCTGTTATTGTCACTGATCTTCTGATCATTTCTGGGCATTATCAGGGTAAAAGGCTCTTTTTAGGAGATTATGCAGACCATTGATAAGAACAGTGTTATCAGATTTCAAGTACAATGTACAAAGAAGGATGACATAAATTATTATTATCATAACGGATATCACAGCATGTGTCATGCAGACTCTGCCAGTGAAAAAACGTTTGGAGCACATGTCTATGATCCACAGCAAACTCAATCATTGTGCCGCTCTTTAATATGTACTGCATACTCTGATTGTAGGAGAGCCCACACATGCACCTAGGACCTTAAAGAGGCAAGCAGGACGGCTGGGGGCTTCACACCTGGGGCAAGCAAAAAAACATTTGCTCTTTAAGAGCTTAGATAAACGGTAAATTCAGTATTCAATGCTAGTGAAAAGAGGGAACCTGCATGTAGCCCAGGAAAGCTGTGGCGTGAGGGACAGTACCACCCCCACTATTAACAGGAAGGGGGGGGAGTCCAAAGGCAACTGGACTAACAACACAGAAATGGCATCAATCAAAGAAGTTGCATGTGGCAATCCCCTGAGTACAATGCCTTCCATGTAAATCAACTCCTGAAGGATAACAACTGTAGAGATTGGTAGCTACCTTTTTCTGCAAAACAGCTGAGTGAAGGTCTACCCTGAGGAAGCCGCAAGCAAAATGCATTGGAAGAAGATCACGGCTACATTGGCTTATGTTTTATTATGGACCTTATGTGGGGTTTTAATTCCAAATACTGTATAAACTATTTATCGTCCTGTGAAAGAGATTTGCGTATTTAAAGTTGTACAAAAGGCAAGCCTGATTGTTGTCCCATTGTGTCGGGCTATACTTTAATACATTTTCAAAAAGACCCTATAGTTATCTTTAAAAGTATTAGAACATTGGAAATTCATAACTTAAAAAATGAAGAGAAACAATGGGTGTGGCAACAGCGATGTGATGTAAGCACACTGTGATGAGTGTGAGAGGAGGGCAGGGGTTCAGAGCTGCAGAGAGAGGCAGCCAATCAGAACGCATGAGCAGGGAGTGGGAGTGTTTTCTTTCTTGGTCCACTGAAAGTTGAATAATGGACTAGGTCAGCGAGGTGGGGACTGAAAGCTGAAAGAGAAAGTGAGTTAACTAACTAAGGAGACAGACAGATGAATCACAGCACGCCAGCTACTCAATTAAAGGTAAACTGCTGATATTAATTTTTTTACGTTTGACTTGCCAAAATAGTAAGCAAAATAGTAGGAAAAGTATTCATGTGGAGTGTAAGTTAATAATTTGTATTTATAGATTTTTCAGGGGTGGAAGGAGGATCCAAGTGAGGCTGCATTTGAAGGGTTCACCTTTATAATTCAAATACATGATTCAGCATTAAATGTAAAGTCCACTTGTCGGGGACGTTTCTGACAGACCTGAGATCAGACGATCACAGCTTACCTTAGCCTTCCTGTTTCTGATTGTATGTATTGGCCCGTTGTATTTGTGCATTTATACAAAAGCCTAAATTTCAAACCCCAACCTTAAAAAGTCAATTGAGTTCCAGTTGTATCAGGCTAAAAATAATTCCTTGCACCTTCCCAATGGTCCAGCAAAGTCAGGTGGGTATAATCATAATGATGCTTGGATTAGATAAAAAGTATGGTCAACTAAGCATACTGTAGATTCACCCACCAGTGAACGAAAACCCCAGCCAATGAAAGAAAACAGGGTAAGGCAAATAAATTCTAGGCATACCCATCTCAGTATGATAGGACACCAGCATCAGTACCTGACAGTGACTTCCTGCCATATCAATCAGTAAAAAAGCCTAACGATCCAACATTGTGACTGACAAGAGACAAAAACAGCCTCTAATGCATTCTTCCTCTCTCTAAAATGCAGCAATCGCCAATCAGCAAATCATTTTAGTTGATTAGACTCCTGATCATTCTTAAGGTCAGTCCACTAGCATTAGAAAAAGAGACATTAAAAACAGAGAATTCCAGGAAATAAACTCAAATTGTCTGACTGAACTGCCACTGTGTATAGGAATAAAGGAATTTAATAGACTTTGTTCAGACAGAAGTGATTCCAGCGATAACAACTTTATTGGAGATATTGAGCTTCTTATTGGACTGGTGGACTCTATTATCTGTGTGAATTAAATTAGGACTGAAATAAGAAACGTGTCTCAAGATACAAGCTGAAGAGGACTAAGAGAAGCAATAGTGAAGTTTACATGCCTTGCCTAGTTTCACATTGTTTTGCTGCAACAGTATTATTGTAAATATGATTTTTTTTCTAAGATAAATAATATAAGACCAGTGACCATGTAACCATCAGGTGCTCAATAATTTGTGCATGGCATCAATTTACAGTCTAACAGTAAACTAAAGACAAACTGAATTCAACATTAAAAATAAGGCCCATATGACCATTTCATCCTACAACCCCCTGGAGAATGCAGATAAAACCCTCACCCTTCTACCCTACATGGTGCCACAAACAACCACTGTTCACCCTATGTAGAACCACAGTTGATGAAGTGACCACCAGTAGCTACACATGATCTACATGCTATGATAATACACGGGCAAGGAGAGTATTCCTGCCCAATATATGGTCTTCTTTGGGAGGACTGAGGCAGATATTGGTCCTGTTGCCCTGGAAATGAGGGATGCAGCGTATTTAGTCATTCCAATCAAAATAAGTTCTGGCTTATACTAATGGACTGGGCTTATAATAATCCACTACACAGTGGTAACAGTGCCGGTGGTGGGTGTTAAATGTAGTACAGGACACAAGGACATTTTCCCAGAATGTTTTTGTCGAGAAGGTACAGAAGCCATCTGATACCTAAAAAATAGGTCTGCTGGCACTCTTGCATTTTATGAGGTTTTATTCTTCAAAGAAGAATAAAAGAATAAAAGAAAGAAATAAAATCCAACGTTTCAGGGTCACATGAAACCCTTCATCAACGGACACAGTTTTTTCTAATACAGATGTGTTCATCCTTCTGTTTTCTCTTGGCTAGTTATTTTCAGAGATGTTTGTCACAAGATGAGCAGCCTTTCTTTTGGAGACAAGATGATTATCTCATAAGTTTACAGTATGGGAGGACAGCTGGTGATTTATATAAATAAAGCGTTTCACGGAATTAGTTACCATATCCCAAAACTGTGTTAAAGGAATATCATGAGAAACGAGCGGTTTTAACCAATTTTGAGGTGGACACATCTGTATAATCCACAATTGTCCAATATATTGGCATTGTATTAATAATAACTTCCATCCCTAATCATTTTACAGTTACACTTAAATGGGCCTAAAACTAAAGCTGCAATCTCAGATCTTGATAGAATTTTGCTTAATGCAGAACTGCAGGGAACATGGTTTATAAATACACATTTTTATCAACCTAGTGATGAAAGCTGCTAAACATGTGGCAGGGATAGACTTGTATACTGATGGGAAAGCCCCTAATATACAACCGAAGTGTTTGTATTATCCAAATACCGAGCAAAACAGCTTGTTCTTACACATTCACAGTCTGGAGGATTCTGTGCTTTTTAGGCATATGATTGCTTGTAAGATAGAAAAGCGACAAAAATGGCCTTGAAAACAGAACAGCAATAAATGCCAAATACATTTTCTAGCAGAAAGTAAATTGGTTTATGGTTTTGCGTAAACAATGCGCCATTGTAACACACCAGAAAAGCGTCAACAGCCAGACTGAATGGAAAATACGGACATGCTGTAAAAAAAAAAAAAGAAAAACGGGTCTGGCTTTGGGCTGATGGATCATTTCTACTGGGACCATCTTAAACTTCTACGCAAGTGTTTTGATAATCTCACATGATGTAGCCATGTGTTAGAAATTACAGTCAGTTAAGTTCTCTGCTAAGAAAAATATGTGGGTAATTTATGAAATGCACTCTGTGATGGAGATGTCTTAAGTAAAACCAGATTCTAAAAACAAATCCATTTTTGAAACATGAACTTTGAAAAAGGAACGGTTCCAAGCACATCTGGCCGGCAGGAGCCTGGAAAGGGGTGGTCTGACCCAATGCCAGGACATCTTCTAAAGGAAGATTATTATTGCTGGCTGATGTTGACTGATAATCGACTGTCCTTTTATGGAAACAGGCTCCAACTGAGCCACAGGCAATACAGACGTGTTTTGTAAGCCCCATCTGTTCCTTCCTACTGCCACTAAGCCAAAGCTCTTCAACCTGTACTCTCTTATGGAGGAACACTGGACAGTAAACATAGCAGAACGATTTATCAAAGTTGTCTTGTTGAAGACTACATTATCAATGTTATTAACAGGATATTAAAATGAACCAGTTTTCCACTATAGGGTTGAATCAGCACCAGGTAAGAAAATGTTAATACTTTATAGGAGAGAAAACTGCTATTCACGTTCAATGTCTACCTTGGGGCTAATTCAACACCAGGAGGACATTTATATTCGGTTGCAGAATAACTCCCAAGGGAGACAATGGGGTCTATTCAGAGCCAGGTGAGAAAACTCAAGCCCCAAGGTAGACAATGAAAGGAAATGACAGTTTTCTCTCCTACAAAAGGAGTTTTCTCAACTTGCTCTGAATCGACCCCAAGGAAAGTAAGTAATCAACAGTTTTCTCTTCTAAAAAATAATAGTTTTTTTTTTTCACCTGGTGCTAAATAGACCATTACATGGTGTATAAAGGACCTTGTTATGGAGATCTGTGCACCCAACCTGGAGAAGTAGCTAAATGCTATGGGCTTAAATAATAACATACCTACATAAGTTCACAGAAAATAACATGGTCTTTTCCATTTTAACAGTTAGGTGCAACTTACAAACGATGAAATAAACCAGCTAGATTAAGAACCACTTTTTCCATTTTTGAATTATTTCAAGTGCCTCCAGGATGGTCCGTTTAGGTTGTCAACCACAAAAAAGTGGAACATAAAAAGCTATTTATAGTCCAAAAAACAACCACAAATACACAAAAATCATTTTCATCGACTTTTAAGTCCATAATCTAGTTATGAAGCATTCTGGCTTGGGTTATGTAGCAGATCAGGTCGGGGTACACATCATTCTTCAGCCTCTCCATTAGAGATGAGCGAACCGGTTCGGACGAACCGGAATTCGCTCTGAATTTCAGGGAAAATTCGATTCGTCACGAACCCGAATTTTTTTGGTTCGTGCCGATCGAATTTTCCCTGAAATAAAAAAAAAAATGCCGGCATGGTGGGAGCGGGCAGGCCGGCTACGCTGTCAGCGGGCGGCGGACAGCTGTCATCAGAGGACGCGTCATCACAGGACGCGTCATCAGAGGGCGCCTGAGAGCGGCGCCGGCCTCCACGCTCCGACCATGCAGGTAAGTGTTTGCTTTTTAAAAAAATGCCGGCATGGTGGGAGCGGGCAGGCCGGCTGCGCTGTCAGCGGGCCGGCTTCCGCCGCCCGCTGACAGCGTAGCCGGCCTGCCCGCTCCCATCATGCCGGCATTTTTTTTTCAGATGAGCGATTCGTGAAAGTTCGATTCGGGCGAACCCGAATTTCTTGGGGAAATTCGGCGAATCGCCGGAATCGAACTTTCAAGAAGTTCGCTCATCTCTACTCTCCACCTATAACCAAACTGGATCTCGTGTACCACTGACTGGGAAACACCAAGCTAGGCTTCCAACTGTATGAACAAATTGGACATTTTTTTTTTCCCAACTGGACTTGTGAATTAACTATGTCCAATTACAACCCCAACTTGAGATACCCCTGGTTTAAAGCAGCACTACGGTCAGTGGGCTTGCTCTATATGGCAAGCCCACTCAGGCATTATACCTGAAGATGAAGCTTAAATGAGGAACAATGATTTTGACGATCCCAGGCTTTGTTCCATGCCCCTGGTGCATCCCAATTTGTGTGAAACCCCTGTGCTTATGTAATTCGGCAATCGGTTCTGATAGTCTGCAGTGAGAAGAGAGTGCAACCAACCTGAATGGCTGGGTTGGGAGCATGAAGATGTTAAGAATGCACCGGCTTGCACTCCCCATTGTCACAGCAACTGGCTCTGATTGGATGAGAGCCTGGGCGTGCACTGTTGGACTGGGGAAAAGTAGACTGTTAATGCTGATCTGGTGGGTTTCATACAGTGGGGTCTCCAAAATAGGGAGGCAAGGGAAGTTCCAGGACCAGCTACACAGGGTTTTATTCCACTTTAAGGTGATTCAAAAGCTTGCTTTTTCAATCTATTGAGCTAGCCAATAAATGGTATTACTTTAGCCTTGGATTTCCTGCTTATATTGATGGCTAACACGGTACAACTTGATAACAGTAATTTCAATGAGGCTGACATTGTGCACACAAGCCCTATATATAGCAAGAAATGTACAATAGTTTTGAAAAATAAACATATCACTGTTTACCCCAAATAATATCCATAATTTTCAAGCAGCAGATATTTGGAATGGCAAAACCAGCAGCTTCTGGGCATATATAAACCCATATGCCTCTGAGGATCTAATGCAGCAGACCGGCTAGGGCAGGCAGGACTTCTCTATTACTGAGATAAATGTACCGCACTGCAATCCACAAGAATCATATTCACATGACAAATACTTTAATAGAAATGTACTTTGCTCATTGATTGTATCACACAATGGAATGGCATGGGTTGAAACAGCATTCATAATGACAAAATGTAATTCCAGTAGTATTAGCTGGAATTATATTTGATTGCACGTCATCATAATGGACATGAAGGGTACAGACTTTTCAGCTGGAATGCTGTTGCCATATTAACTGATTTACATTAATTCAGGCACTCTAATTTGCATATGAAATATACCTTCAAAAGCTTGCAAAACACTTGCTGACTTAAATCAGCTAGAGAGAAATATATATAGGTTAAATAGCTTGTTTTCTGCTTTTTATCTATGTGCTTAGAAACAGATACAGTCAATGAGACCTGCATACTATTAACACTAAACATTCACAGAATAGTGTCCCCCGTGGCCGAGTAACACGCTCCGTGGCCTGAGTATTAACAGGACTATCTTTGTCAAAGCTTTATATTTATATTTTAGATTTACATCCAGCATGTTTAAACATTTAAGGGATTGTCCAGGCATAACTAAAAAAAAGCCTATACTCACCTTTTGCTCGTCGGTGCAGGTCCGGTGTTGACCATGCAGCTCCTCTCTGCAGAAGTCCATTGATTCTGTGTTCCAGCAATACAGGCTCTCTAAGGGAGTCCTGGGGGCCTTGTTTCTGCCCCCACACACCTACTCCATTCATTGCAGTACCCCGTCTTGGCACACCCCTTCTGTTGCCAAGAATGAAATAGTCGTGTTGGTGATTGTGAGACCCAGCTATGGGGACAGCTACAGGGGAGCTGCAGGGAAAAAAGGTGAGTATAGACTTTTTAATGCCAATAATAGGCTATACCAGGGGGTAGTCACAGGTGCTGCAAGGTTGGGGGAGGCAGATTGCACTAATCCCCTGCCAAAGTATTGGCTGCCTCCCCCTGCCTTTATGGTATGGACACTAGTGGCCTATGTGTATGAGCAATATGTATCCCCAGGCTCAGCTGTTGTACTGTAACAATGAACCCCCCATGCAGACCCCCTCTCACATGAATGCAAAGCCTCGACAATAACACTGGATATACTATTTCGGACTATGGCCATATATGAACAGGTCTGAAAACCAGGCCTCTATTTTAGCACCTCCTTGAATAGTAACTAATCTACACTAATTGTATTAAGAAATCCCTTATTAAGATCTAGTTTCATTGGTGGGTACAATTCCAAACATGCAGAACACATGGTAGAACAATGTAGCCATGGGACAAGGGTCTGAAGACTTAATGTGAAATATGAAAATCGAGAGACATATGAAAATTGATTCTAAATGAACCCACTGAATTTATATTCACGTTCAAAAACAGGTGTTCTATTACTGACATTGTCTTTTTAAGGATTCTAACTAGAAGAAAGGGAAAAGGAAAGGAAAATAGACTATGATTATTATAATTGTAATAAATATAATAGCAATAATGATAATAATAATAAAAGCAACTGCATTTGTACTGTGTGTCTAATGGGCTATATTGGTTTACATGGGTGCAATAGTGTGTACTCATGAAGTAAACTAGGGTGTAAGTCTGTTGTGTGTATGATAGATTACATGGATTGTATTGAAAATAAAGGGCTTGATATACATCATTTGCAGGTTTCCACTAGTCCGCTCTACCTTCAGAACGCTGTTTGTGCTGCAGTTGTGGACCACAGCTATAATTCTTGCAAACAGAGCTATAATTGTAGCGGTGAACACATGGAGAGCTGACTATTTGCTGTAGTTTTTGTGGGTTCCACCACACTTTTTCTTTTAAATTAAAAAATGTAAAATGTGATTATAGTAAACAGTTTACTGAAAACAGTTTCATTAGTTATTTTTCAAATATTAGTTATGTATGAAACATTCAAGTTGAATATATCTGGTATGGAAGCAAAATTCAGCTAAAGAGACAATCTTGGAGTAACTACCATTGATCCCAATGGTTTTCACTGGAAAAATATGGCATACTGCTCAAGTGTTCACCAGTCTACGTGCCGGTTACACCGAACTAGTGATAAAAGCAGCTAACATGGGTGTAGTTGGGTAAACATAGCAAAGTTTGTTTGTTAAATGCAGCAAACATGGTAAATGTCAGGTGAAAATGCGTTAGTAAATCAGGTCCATAATAGTTTACATGGTGTTTAATATATGTTTAGTACTTTATAGGAGTTTGAATATGTGCATAATGTGTTATGTGTGTTCTAATGAGTATACAACAGCTTATATAGGTTCATATATGTCATGTGTACAATAGGAAATTGTCCAATGGTGTATTATGGGTACATGGGTTCTAATGTGTGTGTGTATATATATATATATATATATATATGGTATATATTATATTTTTCTTTTTTTCTAGAGACAAGACCAAATTAAAACCTGGACAGGCCATAGCATGACAAATAAAAGAGTCAACCCTGGCTTTATAAATCTGGTTTCATTAACGCAAACATCACAGAGATCTGCGCTTTAATATGCAGGAGACAGATTGAGAGACAGTTCATCCTACTGCAGAGTAAAAAAAAAAGTACAGATGGGTTTCAGAAAATAGCCAAGTGTCAGCTTTGCTGAAGTATTTCTCTGCTGGCACATGCTCCTAGTCACAGCTGTTAATGCATTCTCCCTTTCCAAGTGCAAGCCTTGCTGGCACTCGCTGCAAACATTTGAAAACACTAGTGCCTATTTCTACTTTTAGAGGAAGGCAGTAATAATTTAAGCTTGTTTAACAAGGAATGTGGTATAAATACTGATGACAGATTCAATTGGAGTTTTTTTTGTTGTATAAATATCACAGGGCATTAATACACTGTTGCTTTATTTTTAAGCAAGCATGCCAATGGAGAGCGTGCTCCTGTTAAGAGAGACCAAATACAAAAATATCCAAAGATCTTATTCGTTGATTGAAAATCAATTTTGATGATTCACGCTATTGATTATGACCCCCCAATGTACAGAATTGGCCCGACTATTAGATTGATGGCTATGTTTTTGGTGTGGACAAGCAAACTAATGCATATAGGTCTTAGCTTATATTTTCAGTGTAGAGAAACGCATCCATTAAAAATCCATTACTGACTATTTCTATAGCTTTAACGTAAACCCATAATAGTTTATTCATAGATTTCCTACATGTATATAGGGCAGTTCTTTTCAGACAACATAAAAGCATATGCGCAATTTAGAGCCCTATTTATGAACTGTCCGCGCCAGTGCCTCCGCGGCACTCGGTGCGCGATTTAAGAAATGAAAAAAAACACAGCACTGATGCGTCCACCATCTAGTGTCTTATTTAAGACTAGCTCAAAAAGGTTGCAGCGCCGGGTGCTCTGGCTAAAGAAGTGCCGGTAGGTCAAGATCCCATAGAGCACAATGGGCAGAACTGGATTGTACTGTTTAATGCTTATAATTTATATGAAACATTTATTTGTACAGAACTGCCATTGCGACTTATCAGTAATGGAAACACAAGACCTAGATGTCACAAAATACTTTTTTTGGGGGGGGGGGGGTTATTAATTTGATTTTAATGGCTTATTTTGCTTAACAATGTTTCATTTGGACAACAACAACTAAAACACAGCCTAAATGCACTGTAAAGTTTGTCCCCAGCAGTGATTTCTGGTAACTGTAATGATGTAATAACTGTAATGATGACATGCCGACCAACGCCGGAAAAATACAGCGCCAAAGATTTCAAGGAGGAAAAAATTTATAAATATGCTGTGGAGCACCTCAAAAATGTCCGCCCAAAGCGGTGCTGGGATAATTGGCAATTGGGTCCAACAAGCACTGACATTGGCCGGCCATTACCTAGTCCAACAATCAAAGTGCCAATGTAGTCCACAGCGCTGTTGCCAGATAAGACAACTGGCGCTATAGCCATAAGAAATTAAATATGCCCCTTAATTTGCCCAGCATGTATCCAGCAAGGCCAGCCTATCACAGTCCATGTCCGTTCTCAGCCATTACAAATAAACAGTGTTAGGAAATATAATACAATTGCCTGATACCTTTTAGAAAGACTTTTATACTCAGTACTAAAGATACTAAATATAGAAGACAATAGTATAAAAACAAGACAACTTGTATTCTTCTTGAATATGTTTTGTTAGTCATCTGACTGGCTTTCTCAATTCAAAACTACAGCAAGTACACTTGCCTTAATTTATTACTGTAGATATTTTAAGATACATACTATAGATTTATCATATATATATATAGCATGACCTGTATGGATAACAACCTTCACAGACAATAAGAGACAGTAAATGATATAATAAGATCATTAAACGACATGCGTTTTCCAGGTGTTCTTGGCTGGCCAATGTTGTGTCTGAATGTGAGGCCCAGACTTAAATGCCCAGAGCCTGCCAAGGAGAACATCAATTTGGTAGGGTAGATAATCCGAATCTATTCCTTCACAAAGACCCAGGCATTATCTACTGACTATACATTCTAGATCTGAGCGTGTATGTTTATCTGACATAGGGCTAACTGGTATGACAAAGAGTGGCCATACTACTGTCAGATGTGTAGGCTGCTCATACATGGACTAATAAAAGCTATTAAAGCATAGCTCATGGCAGTCAGGCAAAGAAGATGTATAGTTCTGCTGGTATTTGACTGAGCTATGTGTACGGGGAACATGAATCAAGGCTTTTTTCTCATGTGCTGCACCCATCCATCAGCCAGCTGTGGAAAAAGTGCAGTCGGTCCTGATGCTACACGGGTCATTCAGGGACAGGCAGATGTTTCACCACCCATCATTACTAATGTGGCATCTTCCCGTCTATGGCCACCCTTGGAACATGGCGATTTAGGTTGCTGTTTGATAGAATGTTCTGAATGTGAGTGCTGCGTAGACAGGCTGGAAGGAGGAGGGTAGACCATTTTAAGTGAACGCATGTAAAATATACGGAATGTTCTGATTCCAAATGTTCTCATTTTGAATGGTTAAAATTAGATCAGTCTGTTTTTGACTTGCTGCTTTTACAGTAGCCAAGCAGCTTGTGTTTGTATGTCAAACATCCAATAACCTCTTTTTATTGTTACGAGGGGGTGGATATGTTAAAGCATGTAAAAATGAATTCTTAAATATTCATAACGTACAAATGTTAGCCTGAGTTTCAGAATATTTTGTAATATAAATAATGACAACTGCAAGGACACATGCAAAATAACCAGGAGGTGAACATCTAAATCTATAGATAGATACTGGCAGCTGCAATGACACATGCAACATAAACATAATACAGGAAACAACATTTAGGTTTGGTCAAGCACCTCTCCAAAATCAGTTGAGTCTTTTTCCACCTTATAGGTCCTGCATCCCCTTTATATTAGCACATGAGGCCAAAGACTATGACCACATATCAACCCTAAGAAAGAAATTCTTCAAACAACTGCCAATACCTTTACACAAATGTGGTCACAGCAAGCTGGCAGCCAGATAGTGTTTCAAAACACCATCTGTGTCTTTCACAGGCTCGCCAAAAAAAACGTTCTACCTAAATCGGACAAGATCCAGAAATGCAACAAGACTGCTCATGACACTTCCACAGGCCTACCAGCAGTGATGGGGTTACACGGCCTACCTTGTCCCTTGACACTTCCACCCAGACCATGCTGCTTCCACCAGCCCTCTCCAGCTAAGCCAGATGTGTTTTTTCTGGCGCGGCATCTTACATTTATGAACTGGACCTTCATCCAACATTAATATTTTCTTCTACATATTTGACTTGATGGAAAGTAGACTCGCAGCTCTAGCCACGGTATACAGCACGTAACTAGTTCTGCAGACATTTTAACATCTCATTCTGCTCAAATAAAAGGCACTTTAAATACAAATTATAACCCAGCCGGGATATGAAGGAAAGACTCGACTGGTATAAATCAACAAAGGTCTGGAATATGCTAAATAAGAAGAATAGATAAAAATCACTATACGCCTACATGGACGGCAATGGCATCTCTCAGATATGCAAAGACGAGAATCTGTAACAGTGTCACGCCGTTATTAACAAGTAGTAATACATTTAATAGAATTGCCACAAAAGTATAGGCACACAGACGTCAGCCATTTGTGTTAAAGCCTTACACCAGTCCAGTGCCTTGGAGAGCGGACACCTGCAGTATACAGGCCAGGTTGGCCCAAGCACACCAGGATGAAAGGAATGGTACTTTCTAAAATGTTATTGGAGTTAGGCTTCACGTGTCAAATGTTTGGCACTCAAACATTTATATATTTCAAATTTTAGCGTCATATCAGGGTTGAATTTCAGATTCATGAACAACGGCACTATGTATGTGTATTAATAAATATTTGTTAAAGCATCTAAATATTATAAGCTAGTTGAATAGTAATTTTGTTGCTTGTATATGTATAGTGCATTCTATTCCCCACCACAAAAGTGTCTTTAAAATAACAACTAACAAAATACACATAGGTAGATATATAGATAGATAGACACACATTCCATTACTAACAGTAAAAGCAATTTGCATTACAGGGCCAGTTTCCTTACTTATGTACAGTAGGCTTAACACACCGACACACACATATATATATATATATATATATATATATATATATATATATATATATTACACTGTGTTATCTTATTTCATCTTGCATTCATAAATACAGCAGTCTATTACATATCTATTAATCCGTCTTTCAATCTATCTGTCTTCATAAATACATACATACATACATACATACATACATACCGGCATCTGTAAAACATCATAAGCACACACATTGTTTCAGTAACAGATCCAATATATGTGTGTACAAAAACAAACAAAAAAATATATATGCATACACATACATACAATGTCACATTGACTTGAACAATATTGAACCTTGCTTCCTATTCTTTACATATGTTTGCTGCTCTCTGGGTGTTTGCCCAGCACATACATATACCAGTATAATTTGGAGAGCGAAACAAAAGCAAAGTATAGAAATGCAATGCAAGAGTCAACGTGTTTCTTTTACATATACATGTTTCTTTTACATATAATGTATGTATGTCTGTATGTAGTCATGTTTATTTCTATATATACATTTTAGAATCATTTGATCATATGTCCTGTACACTACATGTGTGTACAAAATAGACAAATTGGTTGTACATTTTTGATATATAGAATTGGTATATTTGAGATATATGACTGATAGATCACACGGGTAGATAAATAATAAATATATCATAGATAGATATGGGATACATAGATAAATAGATAGATCAGATAAGTAGATCAATAAAATGAAATGTAAGCAAGATAAGTAGATAGATTAATATAGGATAGGTAGGTAGGTAGATAGATAGATAGATAGATAGATAGATAGATAGATAATATACACTATATACATTTAAATAAGTAGATTAGCAATAAATATTAGATAGATAGACAATGATCGATTGATAAATAGAATAGATAGATTAATAATACATATATGATAGGTAAAGATAGATAAAGATTAGGCTCATATAAGATAGATAGTTCAAATAGATAGGTAGATAGATTACTAATACAGGATGCATGGATAGACAGATAGATTACTATTATAAGATAGATAGATAGATAGATAGATAGATAGATAGATAGATAGATAGATAAAGCATAGATAGATGGATTACTAATAAATGAGACATAGAAAGATAGATAGATAGATAGATAGATAGATAGATAGATAGATAGATAGATAATAAATTATTCATAGATAGATTACTAATAAATGAGACGTATATAGATGGAGAGATAATAGATAGATTGATAGATATGGGGTGGATAGGTAGATAGATGTACTAAGCAGTGCTGCCATGGTGTCCCAAGTTGTATTGCCATACCCCAAAGGGCAACTCACCAGGTATGGCGGCCAGCGCCAGAGCAGGGCAGCAGCTCGCCAGGTCTGGCAGGGGTCTCCTTCAGCTCTGGAATGGCAGGCTGGCCATGCCGGCTGGCTGCGCTGCTGCTGCTGCTGTGGCTGGAGGCGGGATGCTAGACGCGTGCGTTTGCCAAGCACAGACAGATGGAGAGCTGACACTCCGGATTGCACTTGGAGCAGAAATGTGAACGATGACAGGAGCACATGTGGCCTTGAACCCAGCCCTGTCTCTCCAGGCAGAACAATGACAGGGATGTGTCAGTGTGTATGTGTGTGTGTAAATTAGCACAAGCCAGGGTCTCTCCTGCTGACTCATCTATCATGGAGCGCACATGGATCACACACACACACACACTGGGAAAAAAAAGGAAAGGATGCTCTACTTCCATTTCCAGCATTCAGCTCCTTAGCCTGAAAAATCAATTAACTCTTCTCCTTATTACTCCTGACTTAAGCAATCCCTGCCCGGGTCCCTTCCATCACACCGCCGCACAATTACATTCCATACGCCGCCGAGGATGCTCTTTGTCTGGTTGAGGAAGATCACACAACAAACATTCTTTTTCTCTTCCCAGGATCAATTTTTTTTTTCTTCTAAATACACCTATTCATGGCTCTCAACAAAAGTATGAAACGCCTGGTCTTTGTCAGGCCTTGAAGTATGTGTAAAACAGACTCAGAAGAGGGGCACAGCGGTCCTGAGCCCCCCCAATGGGAACGGCGTATTGACAGGCTCCAAACAATCACAGCTTTCCGCTCGTTTTACCTTGTGCATGCTGATCCATAGGACAAGAAAACAAAGTGTCTCCTGCAAAGCCTTTTCTAAGCTTAACAATCATGTCCTCCTGCTCGCAAATTCTGAACACCCCTTAAATGTTTATCCTTCCAGTGAATAACGCCGAAAAAAAAAAAAAAAAACCTCAACTGGGTTCAATGCACTCTTCCCTAATAAGCTCTAATGGACACCATGATACATAAAACTGAGCGCTTTTGTTAGGCGGCTTTATGTAAGGCTGGCTATTTTCCTCGCAGCGGTGGCTCTTTAGTCCTTTGTATAAGATCCTTACCTCATAGGAGAAACAAACGCCTGACAGGCATGTCTTCCGTGGCGCTCTCAGGTTTCTACAGAAAGCCGAGCCCCAGGAAAAGAAGTGCTCTTTAAAACTCTCTCTTTGAACATTGCCGAACGTTCCCGGTGTCAGCAAAGACCATCTTTCCAGAGTAACGGCGGCACACGCCGAAAGCCTCGCAAAGTATCTCAGCCCGGCGTCTCTTTCAGTCAAGCAATTATATTCCCGAGCTTCAAGAAGTCCCTTCGTCTCATTCCAGCAACGTAACGGAACACGCTGGTTTTCTCTTTCTCCTCAACTCTCGAAGACGTTGGCCTACGGTTTGCGTCCGTCTTTCTACACATCCATCTCTTCTGGTACTCTTAATGAAGAGGCATTTACATGCTGCAGTGTATTAGCTGATGTCAGTTTCCAGCCAGCCGTTCCATACAGTCAACTAATGAGATCTATGTGTTTAAACAGAGGCAGCGTGTCCCCTCCTCCCGCCTGTCTTCCTCCTCCATTGACTGACTCGGAATATATCTGTGTGGTAATAATGTGCTCAACAGAGCTGCCTCGCTAGAAGCTTTGCCTTTCCAAAAAAAGAAAAACAGGCCCCGTTCACGCCATTCGCACTTCTGAGCCCTAAAATGCATCGCAGAACTGTCCCCGAAAATGCTCTGCAGCGTTACATTCAGAGGCTTACTTCTCTTCTGGCCGTTTGGAGGAAAATGTCCCTCAAAACATAAAACGGTAAACAAGTGTTTTTATAGGTTGCAGTAAAAACACAAATATTAATCACAAGAGCAAAATGAATGGAAAACGCACCACAAAACATCTCTGTGTTTCACTGTGGACGTCTTATTGGTTCCCTTCGCCTATGAGTTTTCATTTGTGGCAGTAAAAAAAGCACAAATATTAATCACAAGAGTAAAATGAACGCAAACAGCACCACAAAACATCATTGTGTTTTACTATGGACGTCTCATTGGTTGCCTTTTTCTTAAACTGAGCATGTGTCCCACTTTGAGGCCCCCTGTCCCTCTGAAAAATCTGGGGAAACCTAAATGCCCCACTTTTCTGACATGGGGAAGACTGTCCCACCGAAGGCAGAATGATGGATATCTGGGTGGTTTACAACTGCTCTCACTCTGGTTGAATGGTGGTAGTGGAATGCATGGACTGCTGAGCATTGGATCAATCACCAATGTATGTGTATGAGTATATGACCAGTAATTAAGCCATACGCTAAACCACACCCCTACCACGCCCATCACCCATAAACTGGTTTAAACTGTCCCACTTTGATGACCCAAAAAAACAGGTCAGTTTACTTTTCCTAAAATTTTTCTTTGTGGAGTAAAAAAAAAAAAAAATGAATGACAAGAGCACAATGAATGAAAAAGGCACCACAAAATGTCACTGTTTCTCTACAGATGTCTCATTGGTGCCCTACTCTCATGGGTTATTATTTGTGGCAGTAAAAATAGCACCAAAAGTAATCACAACCCTCCGCTCATAGTGATGGGAAGTTATTTTCTGAAAGTGGACCCATCACCATGATTTTGACTATCCTGGTGATTGGTCCCTGCCTGGGGGCATCCCAAGGTAGGATACCCTGCTGTGTGAAACCCCCAGAATGCCCACTTACCTTTCTGTCGTTCCCTAGGCGTATTCGCGGGCCCTCATCCAATCAGAACTTTATGCCGTGCATACTAATGCACTGCATAAAGCTGTTGTTTTGGACTGGGCGTCGGCATATGGAGCACCTGCGGGCGTATAACCAGCTCTGCCCTGTGCGCACCCCCACACCCAGCCATTCAGATAGGCCGGGGGTGGGAGCGGGCACATCTGCAGGCATGCTCCCGTGGCCCGTTGCTAAGGTAAGTGGTTTGCGGGCCACCGGGGGGGGGGGGGTTCACACGTTGCCAGTTGCAGGGGGTTAGGTTCACTTGACTGCCTTGCTAGCACCATATAACATTATGACTATGAATCTAAAATATCCCAGGGCCAGCCATTGGCTTTCCTCTAGGGCATCCCACAGCAGGATGCCCTGCTGTTTGAAACCCCCAGAACACCGCTATTCACTCACCTCTTCCTTGTTCCTTTGGCACATGTGCAGACTATCGTCCAATGAGAGCAGTCTGTCATTACTAAAGTATGTTATTCGGCAAATGGCTCTCATTATTTTCAATGAGAGCTGTTTTTGCCGAATGACATACTGTAGTCACACCAGATGCCACGCAGACCCTGTCACTGCGCATGTGCCATAGGAACAAGGAAGAGGTGAGTGAATAGCAGTGTTTTGGGGGGTTTCACACAGTGGGCACCCCAATCCGGAAATGATGTAAAGCACACTGCCTTGCTAGCACCTTAAATGACATTCACATGACGTGCCATTTAAAGGTGACCTTATAGTACAACAGAGATATGGAACCCCATGTTCTCATGAATATACAGCATAACAGCATGCTGTTATGTATATATATATTTATATCTTATTCCCTGTTATTTGTTTAGTATATCAAATCCCTTTTTTTTCATTCCTGGGCACGGCTCAAGGTTCTATCACCCCAGCTCATGTATGTAAAACACACTGACTTGCCAACAACATACAAAAGTATATCTGCCAGGTAAATGTGACCCTATAATACAGCAGAGATATGGATCCCTATGCTATAGTGTTTGGCAACTCGCTTTTATGTCTATCTTTATTTTTGTTCTGGTGCTATATGTTGCATATATCAAAACCATTCCAGGGCCTGGATTACAGTTATATCGCTCATGGATGGAAAACGCGCTGCCTTGATTACACCATAATTCCAGCCATATAAAAGAGAGCCATGGCTCCTCTCTGCCAAACATAGACATACAAGATAACAAAAAACTAGATGAACAAAAAATTTGCACTGTGCTGCCAATTTAAAATTCACCTCCCCCGTTTGGCTCGATTATGCATCCTTTCCTTGCGTAAAAGCCTTTTAAAGTCGTTATCTGACTGGAGTAATTGCCACTTTAAATTGATCCATGTCAACAGAATCAGGATCCCGGGGGATTGTCACCTTGAAGCTGGTTGCAGAAAAGGGTTTGACAGGATGCCGGAGCATCTGAATATACTTCAGCCTTTCCTAACCACCACCCCCCCCCCCCCTCCACCTCCTGAAACCAGCTGCAAGCGTACTTTCCTTCCCTTCCTCATTATTTAATAGTTGCCGACTTCAGTGCTGTTGGCAGCTCTCCCTGAATACATATTCCTTTAGATGTCTACGTTTTCGGCACCATTACAATAACAATTAAAATAAAGGATCTTCGGGGCCAAACAGGCTAAGCATTAAGATGCGGAATCACCAGGATGGATGGTAGATTAGCAGTTAAAACAAAACACAATTCAGAACCAAGCTGGCTTAATAAATGTGTAAATGGAAGGTACCAAGAGACCAGTTGATATACATCTTAAGAGCTTTATAATGAATACATTTGTTAGAGCCAAGTACTAAGCCGACAGTAATATACATTCTGAGCTGGACAGAGCACTGAAAGGAAAGAGCCGAGGACTTACCAGCATGGTCTAAGCTGCTGTAAAAATGCATAGGGATGTCAGGGAGGACCGTGGTGACCAGGACTGAGCTGAGATATGGTGCGTTCTACCTACTTATAAGCTCTTCTATGGTGATGCATGGAGAATTCATGACTTTACACAGAGGGTATTAAGAGAGTTCATTCAAAAGAAGCTGACACCTGATTGATCCTAATTGAAAGCAATACACCCAACCCAATCCACCCCTATCCCATCTGCTCCGGTCTGCCACCAGCTATTCACTTCAAGAGAATTAACAGTTTCAGATTTTCTAACTCCACAAATAAAGGCAGTCGTCTGAGCCAGCTGCATTAACAGGGAGAGAAAGTGGGAAGAGAAAAAGGTTCAAATGGTGCATTTTACTCCTTGTTGTCCTTTAACAAAGCTCAATAAGGGCCTTTTTGTCCAGGCCTTTCCACGGACAAAACTCTGATAAACTGAAAGAAGAGGGGGAACTCAATGATCAGCCAAGTAGCATTGATGAATGGTCCACAGACCCTGTTCTTCTGGTGGGCTTTTGGAAGCTGCTGACAAACCAGCCTGGAAGGGCGGACTGGCTAATATCCACATTCTCCTCATTTTGACTCAGACCAGTGGCTCCCAATTGAGGCTGGCACATTAGAAAGCAATCTCGTCAAAGCACATAAAAGTATGGTCAATTGCAGGGCTTTCACATTCAAATTGGTCCCAAGGTCTTCTTCAGCCTCCTAAATTTTCTGGAAGCTATTAGTGTTTTCTTAAAGTATACCACCGGCTGGGCAAGCCCACCTAATAGGGGAGTGGCTGAGTGAATGGCTGAAGCCATGTAGCTTTCACACTAGTAAAAGCAGACAATTCCTTTAAGGAGTTGTATCATGAAATTGTGTGATATTAAAAATCTGTTAAACAGTAAGAGAAGGGATCTCTCCTGTTGTTGGAGTAGTGGGGCTACCATTCTCTCTGGGCATCACTTTTAGGTGAACTCTTTCCCTATTGTTCACATTATATATATATATATATATATATATATATATATATAATGTTTACATTGTACCTTACTTATTTGCACCTTTCTAGCACTTTAATTGGCACATTAGCACTTTATTGGAAGAAGGATTCTTTTGATCGGTGTTTCGGATAGTATGAATATTTAATATTGCATCAGCCTTTGACGTCACATTTGCCCAGTGGTAGTCCCTCTTATGGATTCATGGGTGTGTATTTGTGTGTTTTTCTGCATCTGTAGGGATGCATGTCTAGTTGATGTACTAATTATGATTTAGTGGATTTTCATATGGGGAGCCCCTTGGTGCAGTGGGTTTGTGCCATCCTTTGTATGGTGGTTACTGGAGCCGCTATTTTTTGTGAAAAATCTGCTAGACAGTAGGAGAAGGGGTTACTTATACCATGTAAAGCGCTATGGAAGATGATGGCGCTATATAAATAAACATTATTATTATAATTATTATTATTATTATTATTATTATTATTATTATCATTATTAATAATAATAATAATAATAATAATAATAATAATAATATACACTGCTTTAAAAAATCATTTTAAGCTTTTTTGTTTCCTTAAAGCAGACCAACAGTCAAAAATGAATTAAACCAGACCAACACAACAAACAGTGCTCATATGCATCCCTCCCCAGGACAATTTAAATATATAAAAAATAATTTACCTTTTTCTAATTTCTGCTGGGGAAAATTTTAAAAACAAGATGGCTGCTCGGGGGCTTGCAGGTCACCTGCATACAGGAAGTCATGTTGGGCTTCCTGTTACTGTGCATTTTAGTTATGTCAGTTGGGAGAGGAAGCTTCGAAATGGCCGCTACCTTTCTTTTCCAACTGTGGCAGGCTGTTGGTCCAGTTTAAATACGTGGGGGGGGGTGAATATACTATTCTACTTTTACAGGGGAGAACTAATTCCTTGTCCCTGGTCAGAGCCAGACTGTAGGAAACAGCATAATTTCTCACTTTAATATTTTCATGAAGCATTGCATTATAAATCAGAAGAATTTCAATAGCACTAACCAGGGGCGTAATTTGGGAGGGTACATGGGGTATGACCGCACCAGGGCAATGATGGGGGCCCCATTTATTGTTTGCACCAGAGCCCTGTCACATTTAGTTAGGCCACTGGCACTAACCCACATGTCACCCCTCATTCTTCTTCCTTTCTTCCAAAAAAATCTTGGCTTTAAAGTGGACCAAAATCCAGGATTTTGATTATCCTGGGTTTTGGTCCTTGCCCCTGGGGCACCCCGATCGGGGGTGCCCCGATGTGTGAAGCCCCCCAGGTCGCTGTAACCAGCTCACCTTCGAGGGCTGCATCCCCCACTACCCTCTAACAGGGAGCGTGCCTGCACCAGTCATTGTCAAATGCCAGGCGCGGGAACACGCCCTGCTAGAGGGATAGCAGGGGTGCGGCCGTGGCTCGCGCATCCGCCATTGCACCGGAAAAGATTGTAAGGGGGGTTTCACACAGCGGGGGAACACGATTTTGGATGCCCCAGAGGGAGTGAATCGATAATCGTGGGTTTTGGTCCACTTTAAGCAGGAAATGAAAGTAACTTCTTTTGTTATCAATGTTCTTTACTCTGTATTATTGGACCATTGTTCACAATAGAGATGCACCTATTTAAGTGAATGGGCGGACAGGGCTGTGCAGAGCGGTGGATGCCACTTTGTGCATGTTTCTAGGATGGCTGCACCCAAGACCTGAAGCTCAGAGAGGACATCGCAGAAACCCCGGACAAGGCATTTTTTTCCTTCTAACCCCCTGCCTCAACACCAGGGGAGGGAAGCGGGGAGGGGTCAGTGATTGGTAGACTGAACTTCCACTTTAATGTCATCACCACTATTATTATTACTGCCATGAAAATCTTGCAGTTATTGAAACACACACCGATGCTATGCTCAAATGTTTCCAAAAATATATATAAATCTATAAAATATATAGAAGTCAGCAAAACACATTCAAAAACTATACACTATACTAGCAGGGGTGATTGATGCAGTGGCAAATATATTTGTGTACTGGGTCAACATCCAACCCAACTGGTCCTAATGCAGTAATACAATCCTCCAGGCTACATGTTATGGTCACCCCCACTTCAGACTTTAAAAGAATAACTGTTGAACTCTTATTCAAGAAATAACAATATAAAAGACATACGGCCTTATTTATCAAGGGCTAGCGCCAGGTAGTGTCTGACGAGCGCCAGGTACCGCCAGCTAACGGCGGCTACCGAATCAAGTACGCCCGGCGGCGGTCACAATGACGCATTTATCACGCTAAATGAGGCTAGCGCCGGCGAGAGCGTCAGCTAGCGCGGGATTCATCATGTAGCCGACTGCAACGAACAGCGCCGCTGCTAATCCCATCACAGCGACAGGTATGACCTTGCGCTCCCTGGCGTTGTCCAATGCATTTCAATGGAGCAATCTTTAAATAATCATAATTAATTGCTATTAATGTTTTTTTTTTTTTTTTTTTAATGTCAAACATTCTGTGACCACTTCTGCAATGTTAGGATTTTTTTTTTAAGTAAAAAAAAAAATAAAATAAAAATTGTGCAGAATTGATATTACAGGTCTGATATTCATGTATTCATATTACAAAATGTTTAGAAAAACTTGTATAATTTTGACATAAAAAAAAAGGTTGTTTGGGGGTTAAAAACTACTTACACACATTGCCGCCAGCGCTCTGGGGTTTAAACAAGGAATTCACAGCGCAAGTAATTTTTGAGCGTGATTTGTTAATGAATCTGCAGCAAGCCGTTCGCTCTGACCATTCGCTGTCAGGCGCACCCATACAACGCGGAACCTGTGAAACAGCGACCCCTAACCCCGTATTCAACATTACCGCACACCGACTGAGTCGCTGTCAACAAGCAAACCCCGGCCAAGCACAGCGAATACTAGCTGGCGCTGTGAAAATCACGCTACTGGCGCTCATCTGTCGCTACCTGGCGCTATTAATGAATCGGCCTCCCCGAGACTTTGGTGGCTAGGTTTACTCCACAAGGTCAACAAAAACATTATGAACATTTCACATCAACAGTTCACCCATAGCGCCCAAGAACCCCTTTAACACGCAGGGCCCCCTCATTAAACTTTGGGGCCCTAGTTACTTTTTAATAACCATGCATAGCATTTGAAAAGTGCCGCTCTTTACGGACAAAAAAACCTCTCTTTTAGGAAAACACCCCCTTACTGGTCAATAATATTTTAATGAACAACTTGGGAGTTCCATCCTAACTAATGAATATAACGCTCTATGCGGTTGAATAGTGAGTGGTGTTTCATAAAATAATGGTGTAGAAGTTGGGGTGGGGTGGTAGCTGTAATCATTCTACATGTACATATCTAACCATTGTTTCCAGATACGTTTATCCCAGAGAAACTAATTAAAGGTAAGAAATCAATTCTAGATTCCCACCCTAGAGAGGAAATCCTCCCTACAAGGTCAGAAAGTCATCAAGACCTCACTCATGAGATATCTCACCCTCAGACGCGTCTTTATAGAGCAATGTATTTAGTCTGAGCATGAAATGGTTAAACGCTCAGAGCGCACATGCATTATTTAGTGAGATGGAAGTACAGCTTAGGTTGAAATGTAACGACAGGCAATGGTCATCTTTCATAGACTCTTTTGAGAAAATAGGGCAATCTGTTTGCTCCCTGGGGGGGGGGGGCTAATAAGGCTCATTCTGTTGTGTAAGGAGGTTTTTCCCAAGAAGCTGTCAGTCAGCAAATATCTGCTTCTTTTATGGCTAGCTGCAATTTAAAGCAGACCTAGACCTCCCACCAATTGCAACTCAGAGCATGAAGGGTCACTAAAATGTGAATGCCACAGTGAATGTGCATACCACCTTTATTTACTGCAAGGGAGGGGTGTACACTGCAGTGACATTGCAGAAAATGGAGCTGGCCATGCACAGGCAGGGGCATAGCTAGGGGGGGAGCAGGGGGGGGCACTTGCCCCTGGGTGCAGCGGGTCAGGGGGGTGCCAAAGGGGGGAATCTTTGCCCCGGGTAACAGTAAGTCTAGCTATTCCTCTTACTGGAACAAACACAGGGGTCTCCTACAAAATCTCACCATATAAAGTACCGCCTCTACCTCTCCTTCCCACTCCCCTTCAGATAACAAATGGTAAGTACTTTTTGGTTTACTTTAAATGGTTTACACTCTTTTTATTGGACCAAAAGGTTGTGGAGGTTGGGGATGGGTTGGGGTCTCCTACAAAATCTCACCATATAAAGTACCACCTTTACCCCTCCTTACTCATTTCACTTATGCTGTAACTCACCACTATATAAAATGTTTTTTTACTGAATAATTGGTTAAAATATATTGGTCACATTACACTTCATACAATTCACACTTGTAAAGGCTTGGAGAGTGACGGATTGAGCCGGGAGG
Organism: Gastrophryne carolinensis; assembly: GCA_027917425.1. NCBI lineage: Eukaryota > Metazoa > Chordata > Amphibia > Anura > Microhylidae > Gastrophryne > Gastrophryne carolinensis. The sequence goes on from CM051239.1 coordinate 377,495,576, forward strand.
GCATTTCAGAGAAGTAGAGAGGCACGGGAGAAGTCTTAAAAGTGGAAGTTCAAGGAGGTGAACAAGGAGGAGGACAGGAGAATGTCAGAGGCAGAGCCAAGGTTACGTTTAGGTTGGTATTGTTGGATTATAGATGAAATGTAGGAGGGGCCTGGCTGGAGAGAGCTTTGTAGGTTAGTGTCAGAAGTTTGTACTGAACTCTCTGAGAGACAGGTGACCCGTAGAGGGATTGACACAGAGGAGCAGCACTGGAGAAACCTGAGGAGAGGTTGGCAAACTGCAACGGAGGGTGTTGCAGTAGTCAAGTCAGGATATGACCAGGACATGCACTAATATTTTAGTTCTATCAGGTGAGAGGAAGGGACGGGTGCGGGAGATGTGTTTAAGTTGGAGATGACAGGAGGTGGAAGTGAATGTGAGGAGTGAATGGGAGAAAGGAGCCCAGAATAGGCATCGAGGGATGTGTGGATGCCGCCTGCGTTCCTCACATGGGTCACTGAAGAGGGAAGTTTTTGGTCCACTGTAACCAATTGTAGGGTAATAAAATGTAAATATTTTATATCAATTTTTTCTAGTGGTGGGTTGTAGAAGAGGAATAGGAAGGAGTGGTGAAGCTAGTATTTCTGATGTGATTTACAGTAGCCTGGACTGTCCCTTTAAAGTGGACCAAAACCCAGGGTGAATCAATAACATTGTCGGGCCGATCGTTTCCCTCCCCCGGGGGCATAAAAATTGGGATGCCCCGCTGTGTGAAACCCACCCAGGTCGCCCCATACACTTTCCTTGCTTCCCGGTCCAACAGCGCATGCTCTAGCCGCGGCTGCATCCCTGCTATCCCCCTAGCAGGGTGCATGTCCACGCCAGGCATTTGTGAACGGCCGACACGGGCACACTCCCTGTTAGAGGGAAACAAGGGATGCGCACGCGAGAACGTCAGTGTGCTGATTGGACAAGCGGTCGCGCATGCGCCATAGGATCGGGAAGAAGTGAGTTGGCATCAGCGATCTGGGGGGTTTCACACAGCGGCGCAAAGGGGGAAAGGACCAAAACCCAGGATAGCCCTTTAGACTGTAAGCTCGCAAGGGCAGGGCTCTCCTTCCTATTGTCTCCTGTGCTCACAACACTTGGTTAAAACCTTGTGGCATCTAATTTTGTTTTGTTCCCTGTACTATATGTTTTACGTTGTCTGCAATCATACCTTGTAAGGCGCTACGGAAGATAGCGCTATATAAATAAACAGTAATAATAATAATAGTCAAAATCCTGGGTTTTCGTCCACTTTAAACGATAACAAACCCCAGCATTGGCCGCCCTGGAATTTAACAGATTCCTGGCTTCCCCAGGGCATCCCGAATTGGTCCAGGATAGTTAAATTCCCAGGTTTTGTTCGGCTTTAAATCTGAAGTTAGAGGATGCCTATGTGAACAGGATATGTTCTTGAACTATTTACTATGGTATTAAAGGAACACAAAACAAATATTAGAGCGGGAAAATGATCCTCATACACTTGGGGAAGCGGTCCCGCAGCAAATATACACAAGCTCCTCACTCCGGCGTTGTCTGCAGCATATAAATTAATCTATCAGTTTAAAGAACAGGTGGCTTTGCATAGAATCCCAATGAATTGCAAACAGTCTATGAAATAAAATAGGGCTGTCTATTCACTCTGCCTTCTCCTAGGCGGTATTAACTGAACAGACCGCGCTGCTAACAAACCGCCAGGCTACGTTTCTTTCGGAAGGGGGGAGGCAACTGCACTGTTTAAATTCAACTAAATTCATTGCACGAGGTCTCTTAACGTTGTATTAAAAAGCCATTGTTTTAACGTCATCCCCTCTTGGTCGTGACTGATGGCGAGTTAGTTTTGTTAAAATTCGAGGGCGATTGCATATGCTCCAGTGAACCTTCCCCTCCTCTCATCAGTGGGGACAAAAACCTGCAGCTTTGCTGTCTGCTGGCTGCCATCTGGACAGCCTCCCCTCCGTCCCCACCCCGCAGCCGCCGCGCTCCGGGCTCCATTACCAAGCTCCAGAGCTGTGTCGAGCTATTCATGACACACCGATTTCACGTCCTCTCCTTGTACACGGCAACAATAAATGCTAATCGGGAGGACCATGACTGGTGCTATTATTATGAAGACAATGAGATAGATCTATGAATCACTCAATGGGAAGAAAATACAGCTGAGAGATAACAGAAAGGGACGCCGTGCCGCACACTGCGCTTATATGAGCCGCCATACATCGAGGCTTGTTTAAAAAAAAGATCTATCAGTGATGAGAAATGAACTAGTTAGATTTCAATAAAAGATTCATAAAGTCATAGAAACATAGAAGGTTGACGGCAGAAGGAGACCATACGGTCCATCTAGTCTGCCCTTATGTGTATACTGTATGTACTCTTTATCTTAGGATAGATGTGTGCTTATCCCAGGCATGTTTACATTCAGTGACTGTTGATTTTTCAACTACCTCTGCTGGAAGTTTGTTCCAAGCATCTACTACTCTTTCTGTAAAAAAATATTTTCTAACATTGCTCCTGATCTTCCCCCCGACTAGCTTCAGGTTGGGCCCCTTGTTCTATCATTAAGCTTCTTCTTAAAAACACTTCCCTCCTGAACCTTATTCAATCCTTTCACATATTTAAAGGTCTCAATCATGTCCCCCCTCTCCCTTCTTTCCTCCAGACTGTACAAATTAAGTTCTTTAAGTCTCTCCTGTTTTAAGTTTAAGTCCTTCCACCATTTTCGTTGCCCGCCTTTGGACATGTTCTATTTGAATAATGTCTTTTTGCAGGTAAGGTCTCCAGAACTGCACACAGTATTCTAGCTGTGGCCTTACCAGGGCTGGCAGCCACGGGTCAAGTACTCATTTCCCAACGCTGATTTTATGGTAAGAACACTTAAAACGATACTCCAGACAAAGCCAGTTGTTAGACCAATGTGTCCGACTACATTCGGTCTTAAACCGGACCTTCACCCTGAATAAGCCTATCTTGTATGTTTCCCCCTACCCTGTACATATAGATTGCCCACATTAAAAATTATCCTACCTGCACCTAGTGTGTATTCTAAGCCTTTAAACATCCAAGATGGCAGCTCATAGAGCATCCGACAGCCTGCAGACAGGAAGTGTCTTCTGACTATGCCGCTCTGCATTCTGGGATTGCTGTCCTTTTCCGGACCCCGGCTCTGCTCTGCCTGTGCAAAGACCATCTATAAGTATATAAGCTATATATATAATATATATATATATATATATATATATATATATATATATAGCTATAAGCTATAAGTAAAGCCCCCTGTACTTTACCCCGCTCTCCTCTCCTCAATATGCGATGCTTGTGAGGCAAGATGGCGGCACCCGTATCCTAGAGTCTGAACAGAGCTGAAGCCCAGTGGAGGAAAGAATAAAAAGTAAGTGACTAAAAACGTAATAAAATATATTAATTTATAAAATATAAATAATTTCTTGAGGGTTTGGGCTTTTCATTAAATGATGCTGAAGGTCTGGTTTAAAGTGGACCAACACCCTGAGGTGATCGGCCCGGGAATCTATAAGATTCCCGGGCCGATCACCTCACACACCGCGGGACATCCGAGATCGGGATGTCCCGCGGGGTGTAAACCCCCCAAAACCCCCGAAAAACCTTACCTCTCCAGGCGCTGCTTCCGCCGCCGCCGCCGCCTCACTCGCGCTCCTCTAGACGTGCGCGCGCCGGCCGTCTCTGAATGGCCGGCGCGGGCGCGCACACGTCAAGAGTGACGCGCAGGAGGCGCCGACGGGCAAGCTGCTTGTACGTCGCTGTCGATCAGCTTGTCCGTCGGCGCCGATTGGACGGCGTGGCCACATGGGAGCGGGGAGAGGTGAGTTTTGGGGGCTTTCTGGGGGGTTTCACACAGCGGGGCACCCCCGATCGGGGTGCCCCGGGGAAGTGGACCAATACCCAGGATAGTTAAAATCCTGGGTGTTGGTCCACTTTAAACTATTTTCCATTTTTAAACTGAAGATGAAATTACAGAGATATCAAGGTTTACAGTTTCACTCAACAAATTCCTCATGTGGGTGTGGCTGGGACACTGTTATACAGCATATTAATCAGCATAATAATTAGCATAATGGGTGGGGTCTGTAAGAGCCGACACCTTGCTTCAGGACACGGGCATTCTCAGGGGTTGGCTGGGCTAGAATGGAAGCTCTGAGTCATCAATACAGAGGGGGTGTGGTTTGGACTAGCTCCTTGAGCTAGTATTGGTGGCCCACCCTGGCGGGGTAGCACGGAAGGGGCAGATGACAAACTGGATTTTTTCTCATTCACGATACCGAGCTGAGAGGAGGCACAGCACTGGAGGAACACTTGGCAAAGTAAGCTGCTGTTTATTCTTTTTAAGCATGAAAAATCCAGTAAAAGGAGATCTATAAGCAAAAATGGTGAAATAATAAAAATCTCCAAAAATCTGTTGGATAGAAAGAGGAGGGGTCATTAACACGCCTGGCATCAAAAAATCCCAGACAAGCTTTTCTTTTACTGTAAGGAAGAAGAATCCGAGGTGACTGGTTTGGGAATGTACCATTCTGCTTTTACAGGGGTGAGTTGCTCCATTGCAATGCCTGCCTCCCTAGATAGCCTAAGGCAGGGGTGTCACACTCAAATACACAGTGGGTTAAATTAAAAACTTGGATGGAGTCACCGGCCCACCTTGTTATTTATTAAAAATGTCTATCCAACCAGACATGCGCGCACTGCTCCGTTAAGCTATTTTTAGCCGTCTTTTCTTAGTCTTAGCCCACGGCCCCACCAGTCACTTATAGATAACAGCATGGGAAGGGTAGACAGGGCAGACTCTTGCTCGTGGCCCAAATCTGATGACACTACGGACCAGATTTTGACATGTGTGGCCTATGGGGACCACTAGCATTAACCAGTCTAAATATCTACACAAAGCATTGTTGTTTTAATCCTTTGTTTTGCCGTTGTCCAATTGCTTGTAATGGCATATGGTACATGGCACCAAACTCAATACCTAGGACGTGTGATTCTTCCGCTTTCTCTCCATCCCTTATCCCTTAGACTGTAAGCAGGTAAGGGCAGAGCTCTCTCTCCTATTGTACCATTTCCATAGAATTCACTTTAATCTCTGTAGCATCTTAATAAGTAGACACAAGCACATGGGGTGTGGGGTCTAGGCTGTATTGCAAGGTCTTGACCCTTCCACCCCATGGCTTGCACATGAGGTTTAGGGCAACCTCAGGTAAGCTGCTCCCTTTTTATCTCTTGCATTGTATGTCCCAAATGGGGCTCTCAGAGATTAGAGTTAGGACTGCACCCATAGAGGCACCTTGGCGTGGTGGTGCAGCTTAGCATACTTCTGCAGATGTGTGTGACCGAGCCTCTGTTTTTACCAGATTTAGAGACAGATTTTAGGTTGGTCTGCAAGCTAACAGGGTTGAGTGCTGCGGCTCCTTTAAGTCTTTAGTAACCTAATTGCCCTGCTGACTTGCACCTCCCAAGTTAGTTATAAAATGGTCTGAGCAGCTGCCACTCCCCTTTGTTCACTATGTGCTTCACCCAGTGATGAGGAGCAGAGGGCTAATTAATGGATAGATCATGTGAATTTGCCTGAAAAAGTGAATTTGAGGATGGTTAACATCCTCTTTCTCCTCATCCTCAGAGGTATATTGGTGTCTGCCCTCCTTGAGGATAAATATGCCCTGGTCCCTTCCCTGTCCCTTTTTTCATGCTCCCTCTTTTTTTCCTTTTTTCTCTTCCTTTCCTTTTTTTTAAATTTTCAGGTTCAGTCTTTCAATAACTAATTTTATTGTTATTAAGTGGCCCATGCTGTCTTGTTTTATGGGACGCCAAGTTGATGTTTTAATCCTTTGTTTTGCCATTATCCAATTGCTTGTAATGGAATATGGTACATGCCACCAAACTCAATACCTAGCACGTGTGACTCTTCCCCTTTGTCTCCATTCCTTATCCCTTAGACTGTAAGGGCTCTCCTATTGTACCATAGAATTCACTTAAATCTCTGTAGCATCTTATAATAGTCTATGTACTGTTACCTGCCTGTAATTAAACTGGACCTTCACCATAATTTATTGAAAAGCCCAAACCCCTAAAAAACTATTCCCCAGCATCTACAATTAATATATTTAGAATTTTTTGTCACTTACTTATTATTCTTTCCCCCACTGGGCTGCAACTCTGTTCAGGACTTTAGGATATGGGTGCCGCCATCTTGACTCAGAAGCATCACATTTACTGAGGAGAGGAAAGTGGGATAAAGTACAGGGGGGCGGGTTATAGCTGTGCTTTGCTCAGGCAGAGCAGAGCTGGGGTCAGGAGAAGGTCAGAAATCCCAGAATGCAGAGCAGCACAGTCAGAAGGCTGCCTGTTGTTCCATGAGCCGCCATCTTGGATGTTTAAAGTGGACCAACACCCAGGATTTTGACTATCCTGGGTTTTGGTCCACTTCGGCGGGGCACCCCGATCGGGGGTGTCCCGCTCTCTGAAACCCCCCAGAAACCCCCAAAAACTCACCTCTCCCCGCTCCCACGTGACCGCGCCGTCCAATCCCCGCCGACGTCCAAGCGGGTGACAGCGGCGTCCAAGACAGCGCGTCCGCCGCCGCCTCCCGCGCGTCACTCTCGGCGTGCGCGTGCCCGCGCCGGCCATTCACAGACGCGGGCGCGTGCACGTCTAGAGGGGCGCGCGGGAGGCGGCGGCGGCGGAAGCGGCGGCGGATCAGGTAAGTTTGGTTTTTTTTTGGGGGGGTTTCACCCCGCGGGACATCCCGATCTCAGATGTCCCGTGGTGAGTGAGGTGATCGGCCCGGGAATCTTATAGATTCCCGGGCCGATCACCCCGGGTGTTGGTCCACTTTAAAGGCTCATAACATGCAGTAGATGCAGGTAGGATGATTTTTAATGTGAGCAATCTGTATGTACAGGGTGTGGGAAACATATAAGATAGGCTCTTATTCAGAGTGAAGGACCGCTTTAATACTTTGTACAGCGCAATGTATGAAGATTAATATTTTTTAAAAATTATGATAAAAATAATAATTGTAATAAAAATAGTAATTAAAAATGATAATGAACAAGAATAATAATGGTAATTTAAAACAATTATATACTTGTATCAAAAATCCTGAATTAGAAAAATGGACTGATGGGCCCTCCTTTGTGTCAGGCAAATAAATGCATTAATTAAGTAGACACTATGTGCTTCACCCAGTGATGAGGAGCAGAGGGCTTATTCGTGGATAGATAATGTAAATTTGCCTGAAAATGTGAATTCGAGGATGGTTAACATCATCTTTCTTCTCATCCTCAGATTAGCAATCGCCACATACAGACACTTGCGGACAGGCCGTTTGCTGACACCATATTTCTCACTTGTCAACTGGCTGCCCCCTCCTCTGGCTGCATACTTTGAGAGGTATGCATGGAATGTGATGAATTTTCCAGTGGGTGCATTTACTTCTAATCCCCACCAGGTGGAGCTACTGAGCAATGAAATGACTCTCCAGTATCCTATTGCTACTGGATAGAATGAGTGACAGTAGCAAGTCGGGACCCGGGACTGCACCTGTGACTGTGTAAACATATTGAGTCTGCGTAGGGGGACAATCGTTTTAAGCTTACTGAATGCAAGACAAATTCCAAACTACTTTGACTTTCTGCTGTAATAAGTGGCTAGTAACATTTTATAAGTTCAATAGAATAATACACAGAAAAACAAAGTGCAGTATCTAAAGAAACTAATCAGACACAGTCAGCTCTGCCAATTGTACAGACAAGTTGGGTTATCTCCTGTCGGTTACTATACATTGCCCTTTCCTCCTTGTACTGTATTTTCCTATGTACCTATATTTTAACTATGTCTTCTAGAGCATTTTGTTATAGAGTTGAGGTCAATGCTGGTCCGTCAGAGGGAGGGGCAGCATGTGTCTGCTTACAAAGCTTCCAAGCACAGTGTGGTGTCTTCAGACACCCAAATCAGAAGCCCTGTTGCACCGTTGGTCCTCTTTACATGGACATCCCGATTTCGGAAGCCCTTTACACATCTTCAATCTGTCCTTCAATCATCATTAATTACCGATTCACTTTGTTCCAGTGGGATTAATGGATTGAGGTGAGTACAAGGCAATCCAGAATCTTTATACCCAGAGGCAACAGAAATTAGGATAACCCTGGAGGGGGCTTTAACCTGGTCCTAGATTTTGACCTTAGTGTGGGTGCAGTGAATGGAGAGAAGTAGGCGAAGGTGAGGTGGCCAGATGTAGACAGTGGTGAGGTGGGAAAAGTTTAGGTGGGCTGAGGTGTGGTGGGAAAAGGTGAGGTGGAGATATGTAGGCAGAGGTTAGGGGGGGTATAGGTGATTAGAGACAGGAAGAGGTGAAGAGAATAGATGGAGTAAGAGCTGTGTAGAGGTAAGCAGAGGTGAAGTGGGTAGAAGTGGGACAGTGGTGAGGTGAGAAAAAATTTGGTGGGCTGAGGTTTAGTGGTAAGAGGTGGTAAGAAGTGGTAGGCAGAGATGAGATGGATAGAGGTGAAGTGGGAAGAAGTGGGCAGAGGTGAGGTGGGAAAAGATTAGGTGGGCGGAGATCTGGTGAGGTGGAGAGAAGTAAGCAGAGGTGAGGTGGGCAGATGTTGGCAGAGGTTAGGGGGGCATAGGCGTGGAGGAGTTAGAAAGTGAAGAGAAAAGAAGGGGTAAGAGGTGTGTAGCGGTAGGCAGGGATGAAGTGGGAAGAAGTAGGCAGTGGTGAGGGAAGAAAAGATTAGGTGGGCTGAGGTTTGATAGGAAGAGGTGTGATGGAGAGAAGTAAGCAAAGGTGAGGCGGGCAGATGTAGGCAGAGGTTAGGGGGCATAGGCGAGGAGAGGTGAGGTAGAAAGAGGTGAAGAGAAAAGAGGGGTAAGAGGTGTGTAGCGGTAGGCAGGGATGAAGTGGGAAGAAGTGGGCAGTAGTGAGGTGAGAAAAGATTAAGTGGGCTGAGGTTTGTTGGTAAGAGGTGGGAAGAAGTGGGCAGAGGTGAGATGGATAGAGGTGAAGTGGGAAGAAGTGGGCAGAGGTGAGATGGATAGAGGTGAAATGGGAAGAAGTGGGCAGTAGTGGCTGAGAGAAGATTAGGTGGGCTGAGGTCTGGTGGTAAGAGGTGGGAAGAAGTAGGCAGAGGTGAGATGGACAGAGGTGAAGTGGGAAGAAGTGGGCAGTGGTTAGGTGATAAAAGATTAGGTGGGCTGAGGAGTGGTGGGAAGAGGTGAGGTGGAGAGATGTAGACAGAGATTAGGGAGACGTAGGTGAGGAGAGGTGAGGCAGGAAGAGGTGAAGAGAAAAGATGGGGTAAGAGGTGTGTAGTGGTAGAGGTAAGCAAGGGTGAAGTGGGAAGAAGTGGGCAGAGGTGAGGTGAGAAAAGATTAGGTGGGCTGAGCTGTGGTGGTAGGAGGTGAGGTAGAGAAAAGTAACTAGAGGTGAGGTGGGCAGATGTAGGCAGAGGTGAGGAGAGCATAGGTGAGGAGAGGTGAGGCAGGAAGAGGTGAAGAGAATAGAAGGGGTAGGAGGTGTGTAGTGGTAGGCAGGGGTGAAGTGGGAAGAAGTTGGCAGCGGTGAGGTGAGAAAAGATTAGGTAGGCTGAGGTTTGGTAGAGAGAAGTAAGCAGAGGTGAGGTGGGCAGATGTAAGCAGAGGTGAGGAGAGTATAGGTGAGGAGAGGTGAGGCAGTAAGAGGTGAAGGGAAAAGAAGGGGTAGGAGGTGTGTAGCGGTAGGCAGGGATGAAGTGGGAAGAAGTGGGCAGAGGTGAGGTGAGAAAAGATTAGGTGGGCTGAGTTGTGGCGGTAGGAGGTGAGGTGGAGAGAAGTAAGAAGAGGTGAGGTGGGCAGATGTAGGCAGAGGTGAGGGGGGCATAGGTGAAGAGAAGTGAGGCAAGAGAAAAGAAGGGGTAGGAGGTGTGTAGTGGTAGGCAGGGGTGAAGTGGGAAGAAGTGGGCACAGGTGAGGTGAGAAAAGATTAGGTGGGCTGAGTTGTGGCGGTAGGAGGTGAGGTGGAGAGAAGTAAGCAGAGGTGAGGTGGGCAGATGTAGGCAGAGGTGAGGAGAGGCAGGAAGAGGTGAGGAGAAAAGAAGGGGTAGGAGGTGTGTAGTGGTAGGCAGGTGAGAAGTGGGAAGAAGTGGGCAGAGATGAGCTAGTGGAGCAGTTGTTAATAGTGGGAATGGATGAGGTTGAAAAGGTGATAAGGCCACAAACACAGCAGCGTGGGCCCCACGCAAGGTTGTGTGTCCTGCTCTAAGGATCGCAGAAACTGGACCGGTTGCCATGAGCATCAGAGACACATCCATCATCTAGAAATCATGTAAAAACACAAGTGCGCACTTGCCCTGCCCCCGATACAATTGAGGCCTTCCTTTGTTTTCGTCACTTGTTATACCGAATTAGGATGGTGCGCGGCCACTGGGCTACCGCCAAGGTAGAGGCGAGCAGAAAGTGTATCTGTCAGCAGTGCAGAGGAGAGCGGCCGGGCCAATTCCTGACCCAGCCCTGCCACACACAATGGCTGGGGAAAATGGAAGGAACACAGATAGGCCGCTGTCACAGACCGGCAGGATGTGCGATCTGCAGCCCGAGATACAGGCCGTTCACACACCCTGTGAGGAGATGTTTTGCTCGGAGGGTAATTATAACAAGGAAGTGTGCATGGATCTGACCCCGCTGCCTGGGCTCCAATATTCTGCCTATCAGCTTCCGCAAGAACAGCCTGCTGCTGCTGCACATCCCCCACCCACCCCATCCTGGGCAGCCCCTGGAAACAAATGCTTGCTGATAACGCCTTCTGCTCTTCCACTTGCAAGCAATCAGGATCATTTCACAACCGCACTTGCTGTTTTTTCATTATTTCCATCCTTGCTAAACTCACGTAGCACTCTGATTACGTATCACTACCTCCAGACACGTCTGTCTGACGAGAATACTTAAAGGACAATGTTCAAAACCCTTCTGAATGAAATGCTATTATATGATAGGTTACTGAAAAATACCTATTTAACTCATGTTTCCTTATTTAAAAAAAAATATTTTCCCCATGTAGTTTTTTCCCACGTTTTGCTCCCCTGTTTGGGGATGCCCCGCTGTGTGAAACCCCCCAGGCAACCCAATCTCACTCACCCTTCCATGGTCCTACGGCGCATGTCAGCACACTGACTAAGCAGCATCCCCCGCCTACCTTCTAACAGGAAGTGTGCCCGCGCAGGCCGTTCAGAAATGCCTGGCGCGGGCACGCGCCCTGCTAAGCGGATAGCAGGTATGCGGCCGCAGCTTGCGCATGTGCTGTTGGACCAGGAAAGAAGGTTAGTTTCCGGGCGACCTGGGAGGTTTCACACAGCAGCGCATTCCAATTATGGATGCCCGGGGGAAGGCAACCACACTATGCCAAGCCACCCTCACATTAAAAAAAATCTATTCATCCCATATTTCTCTGTTATCCTTCTCTCTCTCTCTCTATCTCCCTATCTATCTATCTATGTATCTATTTCCATCCATGTACCTGCCTATCTAGTTATTTACCTATATCTATCTGCCACTCACTTGGGAAGATATTATTGTTATGTTTTATTATTATTATTATTATTATTATTAATAATAATAAAAGGATATCTATTCATGCATTTATCATTTTATCACTGTGTCTTATCAATCTTTGAATTTATTATGGAGCATGTCTAAGCCCCATTTTCGGCAGGAAATTTTCTGCGCCCCATACTGGAGTCATGCCTTCAATGCCCTGTTGACAGCCCTGTGTCTGTTTATCTATCTATCTATCTATCTATCTATCTATCTATCTATCTATCTACCACGCATAGGTATGAATATACTATTTCTTATTATTATTATTATTATTATTATTATTAATAATAATAATAATAATAATAATAATAATAATAATAATAATAATTCTAATTATTTGAATTATTTATCAGATAAAGGAGCATCTGAAGATGATGCTAAATAAATAATATTAATTATTATATTTCTAATGTTCGTGAATTTGCGGTAGTACTCAGTCTTTTTATAGATCTATTTACGCTTTTGTCAATGCATTTTATGGCCCCTTTATAACAGATCAGGTGCACATTAGCAGTCATTGGCGGTGGCGGCGTTGTCAGTGTGCGCTGTGGCTGCACGGATCTGTGCAATAGGTTTAGTGTAGGGGAACATATGGCTCTAGATTATGGTAGACAGTCTTGTTTATGAGCTGTAATTCCCCGCAGAGCTCAGTGCTATTTCAGCACTCCACTGAAACATGTGCAGGCCAGGCTGGTCCTAGACTCTGTGATCCCAGCTTGTCACACGCTGACAGTGACACACAGAAGACACAAAATAAACTGCAAGCAGTGTGCAGGTCTCCACATTGTCTCACTATAGAACCCAAAGGCAGCCAATGACACCAGACCAAAGCCTTGCTCCATGCCTACAAAGCATCTGAACCTTGAGAATGGCTTCTGCAAATGTCACATCAACCTTGGTCAGAGCTTCAATGTGAAAATAAAGTACTCATATGGAAAGCTCTACACTCGAATAATTACAATTAATATGATTTATTTTATTGTTAATATAACTTTTGCTAAAGCACTGTTTTTGTGACCGAAAAGGACACTGGTCCATTATATTTATATTCTTACCAGAACGCATTCTGGTAAGAAGGCAAACCCAAACTGATTGAGGTCTGGCCAGGAGATGCAAGTGAAAGAGTGAGTTATTTGCCTTAAAAGTGAAAACCCCCCAATGAGACTGGGTTTCTATTGGCATCACAAAGCCTCATATGACACCACCTACCACACCTACTACTGATATCCATCCAGTTGCAGATTTCCTTGAGCTGGGTGACTGGAAGCTGGAGCACACACTGCCAATGAAAAAGCATCAGCAGTCAGAAATGTATGCAGTGGTTTCTCCAACACCTGAAGCTGAATTAGGTCAGTAAGGTCAGTAAGCCAAAAGGGGGTCTGGGGAAGACACAAGGGAGGCTTTGGTGTGCCCTAAAGAAGCGTATAACACTGGGGCAGAATTCTATTTAAGGAGCTGCGAACAGTATTCAGCCAGAGATTTTACCAGCCCCCACCCAGCCCAAGAACAGCTGAGCGACATTGAGTGCACTCCAAGGCTAAGGCTACATCATTGCAGGGACAGATCATTGTCAGGACAGATCAGAGTGGATATGGTCCTTCCTAAATCAACAGTACTGAAGCTTCAGTATTCTAGGGGGAGATAATGTACCAACATTGCTGAGCCTATAGGATTGAAGGAGGCAGAACCTGCTAGGGTGTTTTGGCTAAGGGGTCCTGGGGGGCTGGGAGAAGACAGGAGAGGTAGGGATTGGATGGGGTGCAACTCAGATGGCCCCAGATGGCAACCTAGATGACCCTAAAGCCAGGTCTCCCTATGGCAAGTTTGCCCCTAGGGTGTAGGTCTGCTTTGAAAGGAGAGTTACTACTGATCTTTAAGAAAGTGTGTACCTTCAATATAATGTAGTGCCCCTAACGAGTTACAGTCCGATAATAGTTATCTGTAGTCATTGCCAAAAGTTTAAACTGCCTAATCAACACTGTTGCTAAAATACCTTATTACTACTAAAATTTAAGATGGCCAACCAATCATTAGTTCCACCAATTGGTTCCTCTGTGGAACTAATTTTCCTGTTGAGGGCACAAGAATAGATGCTCTGCAGAGGTAACTGGCGGTCAGCCTAAAGCAACATCCAATAGCTTTTGGTGGACATTCCCAAGCTTTTTAGAAACATGCTATCAACTGGTGTATTGCTGGATACTTTTAGGAGTAATATTGAAAAGCTAATGGCCACCTTTACTATGGCCAACTAAAGATGCATCTTATCTTTTGAACTTCCGTGAACAGAGATAACAAGCCACCGAAAACACTGAAGTAATGTATAACAGAAAGATGTTTCATCTTGTTTGGTCTCCTCTTAATACCTCTCTTTTCTACAAAGAAGATACAGGGCTTAGTTTAGCTACACTATTGAATTTTGATTGCCGTCTGCTCCCTCCAAGAAACTGAGCTCACCAGAGGCCTCAGAGGTTCAAAAGTAAGCCTGAAACTGGAGACATTCTCCTGATGTTTTATTACAGTGACACAAATGAAGGTTAACTTTCTCAGTAGGACCACAGATAAAATTAAAGACCTCTCAAAGGTTTTAGACCTTGCCCACATGTTCCACTTGTTCCTTGTCTACTAAGAGGCCGATTCATTAATAGCGGCAGGTAGCGACAGTCGAGCGACTGTAGCAGTATTTTCAGAGCGCCCGCTAGTAGTCGCTGTGCTTGGCCATTGTTCGGTTGTTGATAGCGACTGAGTCGGTGTGCAGTAATGTTGAATACGGGGTGATGAGTCGCTATTTGACAGGTTCCGCGATGTATGGGTGCTCATGATAGCGACTGGTCACAGCGACCGGCTCCCACCAAATTCAAGCGATGTGAAATGCATGTTTAAACCCCAGAGCGCTGGCGGCGATGTGTTAAAAGTAGTTTTTTAACCCCCAAACCACCATATTTTTGGAAACCAAAAAAAAAAAAATTTTTAAAGAATTTAGTAATATGAATACAATAATATCAGACCTGTAATATCAATTCTGCACAATTTTTTTTTTTTTTTACCTTAAAAAAATTATCTAACATGGCAGAAGTGGTCACAGAATTTTTCACATTTAAAAAAAACAAAACATTAATAACAATTAATTATGAATATTTAAAGATTGTTCCATTGAAATGCATTGGAGAGCGCCAGGTAGCGAGAGGTCATACCTGTCGCTGTTCAAGGTCGGACTCTGGCGCTGTGGGCTGAGGCTGGAATAATGATGAATGAGTGGCTATATGGCGCTATCTCAGTCGCTAAGCAGGATCGGCTTGATAAATGTGAGATTGTGGTGGGGAGCCGGCGTTCTCGTGGCGGTGCCTGTCATTACCGGTCGCTCACCAGTCGCTACCTGTCGCTATTCCTTCATAAATAAGGGCCTAAGTATTCCCCCCCCCCCCTTTCCACCAAACCATAAAACAGTTGCTGTTGTCTTGCCCATATTATTGTTTGCCATGATACCCAAGGTGATTTCAGCCTGGTTTTTGCAAATTCAACAACGTAGAATAAAATGTCCATCCCTATCTTACCTGAAACCGTAACAGAAAAGAGCTGAACCTTCACCTCTCTTCTATTATTCCTATTATTCGCTATTATTCCCAGTAACACAGTAAAAAGATGTGTGAATTTTAAATTGGCTAATCATTTGTCCGTGTATTCATTTTAAATTTCATTTCATCCTAATCTTTCACTGTAATACAAAACTCTATTCCCTTTACATCTCAGAGATCACTAAATGTAATGCGGTCTTGAACATGCAACAACCGGCGGAGAAGAGAGGAAGAAAAAAAATACATAACACAAAAGCAATCCCGCTTGTCTCTGTTCAACACAAAGGACATTAAATGAAAACAACTGGCAAACAGCCAAATTCCTATAGAGGCAAAGAGATTCAAATAAATTGATTTCACGCATCATACTGACCTGGGATCACGCCGGCACAGTTACACTATCCTCAGAGCTCTGTGTGGGGCGCAGCCCATTAAGACTGCAGTAGACCAGTGCTCTAACCCAGAGCCGAGCGAGATAAATCAGACCAGGGCTTTGAATGGAAACATTTGCAAAATAGGAAATTCAGACTTTTCCTGTAACTACAGAGCTCAGCTCATCGGCTGTAATAGGAGTCTCTAAATACTCAATGTACAATGTACTGGAAGCATAGTACATAACCCTAGAGGGGGCAGCATGGACAACTTTAATGACAGTAATGGCAAGCCCTGGGGAAAAAATAAAAAAAAATGGATATTTCCACTATCATTGTAAGATAGGTGACACCTTTCCCACATACATAAGAACTGTGACTATCAGACCAATCTATTAATTTTTATATAGCAAAATGAAGCATGCTGTGATGGCGGATGCTAAACCTTCTAACAGGGGCTAGGTGGCACATACGCAGTACAACATGAGGAAGAAATAGATAGCAAAAAAAACCTTTTACCACACCAGGAATCTGCAAGCTTTCCCAGGTAACTGTCCCTTCTTCTTATAGCTAGCAACTATGCTTAGAAGGTATTCCAGCCTTTGGAGTATTCAGATGGAGAGGCCACACAGGGAAGCATCATCCTACTGGTGCCAAATGGGTGCCACACTCTTTTCTTATTTTTTATGTGAAATCGGTCCCCATTTAGTTCTGGAGGGGCCAAGGGGGTGTCACAAGCTTAGCTCAAGCTGGGGGGTCAGTGGCGTTCTCTGGAGGGCAGACAGTAGGTTTTGTTCCAGGAGGGATATGGGCACCACCAGATTTTTTTTTTTAGGGGTAGGAGATCCAATGGAGGGCACACAATGAGTTCTGTCCAAGAGGGCACAATCCTGCAGTCCTGTACAGGATGCCTTTCAATGAAAGGCCCGTCCTGTCAGTCTATAGACTGAATGGGGAAGATAGGAGGGTGTCTCTAATGGAGGCACAGTGGTGTCCATAGGAGAATGACCACCGGTGAGACAGGAAATAGCCTGACCATCCAGCAAAGAGGAGGATCAAATCTAATGACAAGGAGAGAGTTTTTTTATGGTAAGTAGGCTTGAAGATGGGGAAAAAAACACATAAATATTTTAATATTTGCCCATATATGTAAGTGCATTACGCCCAAGATTTAGATGATGATATCGAGACCACCTATTTATATAGTAGTAGGGCACTTTTTAGTATTACATTTCATTTCAGATGGTTCGTCAATTTCCAGTTACAGTTCAAATACATTATGATTTATTATAATTTAAAATCAACAAATGGGTCCTATTTACGTCGATGTCTTGGTACCTCTCATTGACTTTCATTAACTCATTAACTTTAATAGTAGTATTCTGAAGAGTGTATGAATTTATATACTGATGACAGGACTAGTCTAATGATCGATGACAGGTTAAATACACGGAACAGTGGAGGTGTCCAGTTTTACGCTTACAAGGCCATTAACAGGGCATGTGTGGAAGTTGATTTATAACACAGCAATTTGTCCTAGTGACAATTTACAGCTCATTACCATGAGTATATTTCTTTTAATACTGAGTAGTGTCAATAGTGATAGGGTTTCTATGGAGGTTGTTACCCCCATAAATATTTATTATTGTTGTGATTGTTGTGGCTGTTACATTTAAAAGGGATAAGATGTGCAATTAACAGGGATGGCCTTGAATGAACCACAAAAGAACTTGCTTTTGCAACTGAATCAAAACTGTAGACTAGTAGCTGAGTGCTGCTTTGTGAAGGTTTGTTGAATAGCTTTTTAGCAGTAGACAGACTTTATTCTGATAGTGCTGGATGAACACTTTCTATTTCCAGTGTGCTAATCATTATAAAATGTTGTATTTTGGACTTCTCCACACCTTCTGCTTTTGAAAATGATACAGATACCATTCACTTAACTGTTTACTCAAGATCTTATCATCAGCTGTTAGGTGAATCCATACTAAAAACAAGCACCACCGAGAACCTAAGAGCAAATGTTGCCAAAAAAGTGGCATTTTAGACCTTAGTGGTTGGTAGAGACTCACACTGGTAGCATCCAGTAAGGGTGTTGTCTTCTTTAAAATGTTCCACATAGTCCAAACATAATGATAATATGCTCATATGACCAATGTATGCTTGTGCATACAAAGGAATTTGTGTTCCCATCCATACAAATGTGCAACATCAGCATAATCACACTAGTGAACACACAAAGGGACAGTGAGTACAATCATGTGCCAAGAGTGGTGGGCAGCCCTAGCCCTCTGGGAGCAGTTGGGAGGTTAGGTGCCTTGCTCAAGAGCACTTCAGTCATGTAGGGCCAGGACTTGAACCTACCATGCTCCAGGAACAACACTGATTCCTTACCTCTGGGCTACGACTGCCCCTTCATAACCTATTACCCTGCTTTTTGATTCCTTACCAAGAGTTTACACAACAAACCTAGATGTATCTCACAGTAGGTGGTATATGTAAGGCTTCCAATTTTTTTGTAAGAGGATGTTCTTACAGCAGACATTATGGTAAATAATTCTGAAGTCAATGACCCACCTAACGTTAGGAGGCACACATTCAAAGGTTTGGTGCAGAAAAGTCTTGTTGAAGAAACAAGGAATAGGGCAGAAGTATGGGATCCATGGGGGACAATATCCTTAAAGCCTTGTCCAGGTACATACTAACTACCTCCCACTTTATCCTCCTTAAACACAGTGTAACATGAGCCATTTCAAAGCATCTTAATATCTCTGATTATATTTATATAGCTTATGTATAGCCCTTTAAGGTATGCCACCACTGAAGTATGAGCTTATGTCAAATTCCTAAACATAAAATATCAAATGATACATTTATTTCATACAGATAGTCTTTGAAGCTTTTGGATTAAACTGTAGCTAAAGGAAAATAAAATAAAAACATGGATACCCATCCATATTCCGCATTGCCTATCAATCCAGGTCCAGGATACTCCACCTCTTCTAGTCTGGCCATGGTCTGCAAGGATCATGCTTTCTCTGCTGTGAGAGTAAAGGGGTAGGCACATGCGGACAGGTAAAGTCAACTGACTGAAAGTCAAAATTGATTATGAGGCTGTTTGAACCCCACCTCTGTGCATCCAAATTTTTATGCCCACCTGCTCGATTCTCCCTAGGAAATCACAAAATTTAGATTTTATGATGCAAAGTCTTCCACACTCCCCTGGTCACAATAGCTGCATTGTGCATTCACTACTCCACCAGCTGCCTCTAGTTGCCAACTGGTCTTCTGGAATGATTTGGGCGGCCTTTTTTACATGGATTAAAGCAAACAAGCATCCCAAATTGTAATGGTTTCAAGGTGGGGAATGCAGAACCCCAATGGTTAGCTACAATTAACAAAAAACAAAAACTAGCCCCTACCTGTCCCTGCACGTTCTCCCACTAATGAGCTGGGAACGATTTGGGGGATCAAGACAAAGAAAAGCATTCACCTGCCCAGTGCCAGGCACCTGATCCTCCTGCAGATGTGGGCCAACTGGAGGCCTTATCCTACATTGCTACCATCGGCTTAAACTGCACACATTGGGTGTCTAAGCAGTTGCTTAAGCTTAGTGCGGCAGCTCAGGAGGCGGAAGTAGAGCAGCACAGCGCTGCTCCCTTCAGAGGATGAGACGTTCCGTGCCAGGCAGGTGAGCTTTT
The DNA here is from genome assembly GCA_027917425.1 of Gastrophryne carolinensis. NCBI lineage: Eukaryota > Metazoa > Chordata > Amphibia > Anura > Microhylidae > Gastrophryne > Gastrophryne carolinensis. The sequence goes on from CM051239.1 coordinate 377,514,845, forward strand.
CTTTTTTTTTTTATTTAATGCCCCAACATGGTCCATAGATCGTGTTGGCATGAGAGCGGAGATATACCCTTTTCTGGCATCAGATGCTCTTTAATTAATTCACGCCATTATTTATAAAACCATTCTAGCCTGAAACTTCTGCACAGAGCAGTTTATTTTTTCCCTTGGACATGGTCCAAAGGACATTCTGCATTTTGGACATATGTTCAAGCTGTCGCCTCTCCGCCACAAAACCCATTTGTGTCTCCTTTCCATTCTACCTGAAATGTCAAGTGATAGACTATGGATCTGTAACTCATCCAAAAATCTGTCACAAACAATCTGGAACTTTCAAAGACGACCATAAAAAGGAAGAAAAAAAGAGCCAAATCTCAACATGCTGCATTGCTATGGAAATGAAGAGAAACAGCCATCCTCAAACAAATATTACTTTTTCTCAATGGTATGAGCTAATGAGCAACACATGTGAAAAGCTGAAGCTCGTGCAGTAGTTGCTGCTGCGACTAATACAAAATACAGAGTGGAGCCAGCCTTATAAAGGATTCTTGTTACAGCGATATAATGTGAAAGCCAGATGCAGGCGGAGAGTCTTAATCACAGATGGGAATGTAATCACTGGAACACAAAATTCTTTTTTTTTATCAATCCTAACCATATGCAAAATGTATTTTTTCTTTTTCTAAAGAATGCCCTGATTTCAGAGTTTTCTGCCTGAATTCAGAATACATTGTCTTTTGTGCTTTAAAGAAGAACCCTCTTAAGTATTGCCTCGACACAACCCACAAAAACAGTGCAAAAATAAAAACACACTTACTCCTGATGGGGTCCCAGTGGTTTCTACTGCCACTGATGGGCCCTCCTCTCCTTATGATCGCCCTCCAGTCCTTCCACCTTCTCTGCTGCCACCCATCATCCTCTGCTCTGCTTTCTCCACCTTCACCAATAGCCCTCCAGACCTTTCTCCTCTGCTGCTGGTCATGCTCCAGTCCTCACTACCTTCTCTGATGCTGCTAAAGGGACTGGTATTGTTACTAAACATGCTCTAGTCCTTCTAGCCTTCTCCATTGCCACTGGTTTTTCTCTGGTCCTAATGCTGGAAATGAGCAGGTTAAGACATGGGGCCCATGGCCCACCAGTCTACTGACTGTAGCCCATCGGGTAAGGGGTCCCCAAATATTCTTCCATACCTACCACATCCACCCCTGTAAGATAGTTGAGAGCCACATTAAAAAATAAGGGTTTAGTGACACTAATGCCATTGTACTGACACTAATGCCATTGTACACACACACATATATATATATATATATATATATATATATATGTATACATATATATATTATTCCCTTATTTGGTGTGCGAATTAACTTCATCCCTTTAGATGAATAAGTAAAATGTGTATACAATGTGTACCCCATGAAATACTTGCTCCCCACAAAGAAATCCCCCAACCACAAAGAAATTAAATGACTAAATTGGGCAAGTGGAGAAGTGTGCTGGCTTACCTGTTTCTGCAGCATCTGTCCTCCATGTTATGAGGCTGGGAAGCCAAGTGCAGGTAAGCTGGCACATTTCACCACCTGCCCAACCCATCATTAACCCCAGACAGACCACAAGTAACACAGCAATGGTCTGCGAGCCATGGGTGGCTTCTGAGCTACAAGCTGGGGATCCCTGCTTTAGACAAAAAGAGGGTGGAAATAAACACTAAAGGGAATGAGGGGTGAAATGGGAGGGTATAAGGAAAGAGAGGAAGACTGAGGGATCATGTAAAAGGGAGAGAATGAGACAGATAAAGGCAACAAGAAAATAAAGTAACACTCTTCTGAAACCCATGATTTTTTGACACAGCCATAACGCAGCCAAGCGGTTAGTTTTAGATGGAGTTGGGACATAGTAAGAATCGTGTTATTTTACCTTTCCTAATGGGTAATTTTGTGCTTCTGTTATTAAATGAACAAAACTGGTCCCAAACTTGCCACACTTTATCAGACTGCAAATGGCTCTAACTTTTTAGTGTTTTTCACATTGTAGAACCATGGAAGATAATGGGGATTTATGAATAACCAATAATAAAAATAACAATAGGTGCATTTATAGAAAGTGAAGGCAATACTCCCAAGGCAAACATAAAAAAACTTTCTTCTAGTTTATGCAAATCATGTTGTATTGTCGTATAGGTAGGTGGTAGAGAAATTGTAACAAGAGCAACAAAAATAGTGCAAACTAATGATAAAATTCACCAGTGTGTTGCCAGCTAAATAAAGGGTCAGTAAGCAGGGCCGTCCTCAGGTTAATATCACTCAAGATGTAGAATGCAGCTCCCAAACTCACACACATACTGTACATACAGAGACAGAGAGAAAGAAAGTGAGAGAAGAATACTTGGCAGAATATGCATGGAAAAGAAAGATGGAGAGAATGTTAAAGCAAGACGAAGGGAAAGCTGGAGATGGAAAGAAATGGAGAGAATTCTGAAAACAGGGAGAGAGGTGTGATACAAAAAACAGAGAAAGAGGATGGTGTAATGCAAGAAAAAGGGAGCAATAGAGGGAATCTCGAACAAGGTAGATAAGAGAGATGGATGAAAAAGAGAGGGGAAAAGGGATGGCTGAAAAGAAAATCAGAAAAGAGAGAGAGAGGTTCTATCGGTCCGCAATAGGATTAAAATGATAAGCCCAACATAGTATCCAAAGGATCAATACACTTATACCATGAAACATCACACATGGGGGGGGGGGGGGTAAACAGAAAATGATTATTATATGTACAATGTTCTAAGCGGATAATACCAACATTTACTAGATTCAATTGATTAGAATGTACACCTCTGTAACCATAAATGCCTCTGCAATATACTTTGGAGTGTCAATAAAAATTATTGGGGGAAAAAAGAAGGATGGAATATACGAAAAATGAGGAAAGTTGAAGAGAATGAGGGGGCTTAAAAAAGAGAGATGAGAGGAAGGAATGTGCACAAAGAAGATGAAATGACAGTATAAAATTGACGAAGGAGCAAGTATGAAAAAAAAGGCAGGAAATGTAAATGAGATGACGCTGTGAATAAGAGATGAAACATGGGATTAGAAAAACGAGAAAGATGTTAGGATGAGTTATAAAAAGAAAAGAAGATAAAAACTAATAGGGAATTTGGTGGAAAATAAAAAGAAAGGAAAAGAGCTAGTAGGGAGCTTTCTCTTTAAAAGGGTTATCTGAAGGATATTCCTTGGTGCCCCAGAAAGATTGGGAATGGTGCCCCATGCACTCGCACAGTCTGCACACTCCAAAGGCCGCCCATGTGGGTGAGAGTTCCGTCCTAAATTTAGCAATGGCAACCATTCCTAACACAATAGTCTGCTTTCCATTAGATCTGAGCTGTCTTCAGTATCGCTGTCACCATCGAACCAGACTCCATACATAGAAACAAAGCTTGTTTGGCAAATACTTTTTCAGAATGTAACAGGATGCAAACAATATGGGAATCATCCACATAAGAAATCCATTGCCATAATCCATTACGGAATTCCTTCATGTCCTAAACATTTCCCATGGCCTGCCGCCACCATTTGGTATTCATTTATCCCAGTATGATGCATCTCCTATCAAATTAGCACTATTCTGCTTCCCTGGAGCCCCTTGCAAAAGTGCACCAAAGTCTTGCTTGAATTAGAAGAAGGTATTTATCATGCAATCCAAATGCTTGTCATAGTGGGCAGATCGCTGGATTGCATTTACTGGCCTTCCAGATAGTATAAGTAACGCTATCACTGGCAGGGACGGTTGGCCCATGTTTCATATGACCACTGGGCAATTAGAGGCTACAAGACAGAGCTACTCCAATTTAGATGCCCCATCCACTTGAATTCTCTCCAAGAAAGCCTAAAAAATAACCACTTCTAAAGGAACTGTAAAACCCAAATAAGGCAGCAAGCAGCTCATCGGTTGCCTGTCCCATAAGCCTCTCCTCTGTTTCCTACAGCGCTGGATAGAAGCCATAGCAGGGCTTCAAAGTTTGCCCCCCATTCAACTTCATTTTTCCAGAAGCATGCAAAACGTGGTCTAACAGCCTTTCAGATCTCAGCATGAGCAATCATGGCAAGCCACAGTGGTCCAGCAGGTGTTTTTCCATTGATAGGAAATTAGTTAATTGAGTTATATCAAATGTCTTATATCTGAAAATCATATTGTGTTCTATCATTAAATAAGCACATATATCACAGCCAGCTTGCAGCTTTACCTTCCTCCAGTTCAATACAAATTACAAATCCTTTGATCCAATGAATGTCTTTTTTTAAATGGCCGCCTCCGTATTGGAGCGATCCATTAGTGGTAGAGCTGCATGCAGTGCTTTATTTTGATTATCTTACATCCTGTCTGCCTTATCATCTCCTTTAACTATCAGCAAAATGCATGGCGGTTGTTAAAAATAAACGCTTTACAAAATCACAATGCAAAGACAAACTTAATGGCATTCGCCATTAATGCTTAATAACTAACTATAATAATCTCCATACTATAACCAGAAAGGAGAATGAATAAATAATGAGCGATTCGCTTGCATGCCATAGTGATGTATGAATTTCATTTAAGCAGCGGTGGACCCAAAGAGAACACGGCCTCATTAAGAAGACAGCGAATCTTCCAAATGTCGGAGGGGTCCTACGAAGAGCAGTGAAAGCTATAGGAAAAGATTTTATTTTGTGCTCATTTACTTTTTCTTTTTTTTAAATCTAATTTAATCCGCAGTAGACTCTCCCTAGAGGACACAGGAAGAGAGAACCAATTATATCCAGAGGCTGGTTTCTCCAAAATGAAGGCATCTGTTCTGTGCCAATGACTTCCACATGGAAGACAAGCAGAACTTTGAAGGCATCTGTGTTCAGGGCTGACGCTCAGGGATCTTAGGGTGCATTGTAATTGCCCAGCTGCAGATAGGATTCGGTCACTGTTCTGTCAGCTGATCCCACAACTGCGCACAAATACATGATGTTGCGCTAATGGCTGGCTTCAAAGCCGCTGTACTGTGTGAAATGAGCAGCTTCAAAATAGAATAAAGACTTTGTAGGTTTTTCTGGTTAGACCGGCCACAACTTAAAGTGATATGTAAACTGTCAAACTGATATCGGTAGGATATGGGAAGCATAAAGTAATACTCTGCCCTGCTCCAAACCCACAGCCCTACCAGCTAAGGTGTAAATTGTGGTGATCAGATGTCACTGATTGGCCCTACTTCCTGGTCATAGGGTAGGAAAGAGACTGTAGGTTTTTCTGAGTAGACTGGACCGCAACATCAAAAGATGCCTCATCACACTCTAAACCTTCAGATCCACCAGCTTGGGAGAAAATTGTGGCACTCAAACTCCCCTGACTTGCCCCACTTACTGGTCATGGGGTGAGAAAAAGATGTTGAGTGACAAATATGTGAATCAAAATTCACAATCACTCCTCTTGAAATTTGATCGGGGGAGAAAATGTATATTTGCCCACTGATTTATTGAAAAGATTTTGTGGGTTTCTCTGGTTAGACAAAATAATAACATCAACTTAAAGTGATATGTAAACTGTCAAACTGAGATCTGTAGGGTATAGGAGGCTTAAGGAAATACCCTGCCCCACTCTATACCTGCAGTTCCACCAGCTTGGGAGAAAATTGTGGTGCTCAAATGCCCGTGACTTGCCCCACTTACTGGTCATGTGGTGGAACATGTTTTTGTGGGTTTTTCTGGTTAGAAAAGACAACAAAATTAAAGTCAACATGAAGTGATGTGTAAGCTGTCAAACCGATATGTGTTGCATGTACAATCATCAAGAGAAACTGTACCCCACACCAACATCTTGAGCTCCACCAGCTATGAAGCAAATTGTGGCACTTGGTCATGAGGTGGGAAAAGGACTGTAGGGTTCTCTGGTTAGTCTGGGTCATAACCTTAATGTCAATATGAAGGGGTGTTTATGCTGTTAAACTAAAAGCTGCAGAAAGCTGGAGGAATCAAGATATCGCTTAGCTTAGCTAAGTCAACCATGCATTGTGAGCAAGTTAACCATATATATACCAAGTCAGGACAACCATGAGCCAAACAGTCAGTCATGAGTCAACATGAATTTATGTGTACGCTGTCAAGTCTGTCAAGTCAAGTCTACCTCTCCCCAAGCCCACAGCAACAACTTTGGAGTCAATTGTGGTGTTCAAATGCTCCTCACTGGTCCCACTTATTGGTCATGTGGAAGGAAAGGGTCTGATCCCACACTAAGAGCTTCATGCTGCAGTCTTGGCTTTTGGTCTGCAAGGTTTTGTATCTGGTCTCGTCCACGCTTTAAGCATTTGGGGCAAGCAGGGCCGAGTTTCGATCCCCTGCACCCCTATAAAAACAAAGAAGCTCAGTGAGTCCCCAACACTCAATGGGACCTGGCAGCTGCCCAGCTGGAAAGCAAACTCCTTTGGCTTGTTCCTAGAACACTGAAGGACAAAGTTTCCTTTGGTCAACACTGTGCTGGATCATCGTAAGGGGAGGGGGTGAGTTTTTTATTAGCCTTCAAAAAGGCATTTTATAACTATAGCCCAATACAAAAAAAATCCATAACAACAGCAAGTTTAAAATACTCAAAAAAGTAAAGGTGTGAACCTAACCTTCTCTACCAAGCTCTAATTGTGAAACACCATTATTATCCACCAAAGATAAATGGCAAGAGCCAAAAAAATCGCATTAGGCAAAGGAATTTCAGAATAGAAAATTGATGTTGTTTGAAAACCACTTGCATTAACAAAAGATTACAGAGGCTCCAAAATTACAGGGTGCTATTTTAGTGGTAGAGGCTCAATATTCATATTGAAGCAGATGTAGCAGTTTAACAAAATAGCTCTTCCAAGCCTGCACAAATTGAAAGACACAAAATAAAAATGATTGCATTTTTCCCTTTCCATTTATCGCTCCTCTAGTCTGAATTGAAACATTTGGCCTTCAGAAAACATACATGCGGCAAGTGCTGATCTCCTAAAAAAAAAAAAATAAAGACCATCTTCAATTTTCTTAAACATCTGACTGGACAGGATGGAAAAAAAAAGCCAAAACCCAGTTGCATGTCAAACTGTGTATTAAAAAACTATGTATTAAAATGAGCAGCGCTCAAAATTTTGCTTTAAAGTGGATGGAAACCCATTTCTGGGTCCACCGCTCATCCTTCGGATATTATATGTATACTGTTGTCTCAATGAGAAAAAAGCCTGAGAATGTCGCTGTTACTGAATCACCAGATGAAAAGACAATGAAAGTCAATGGCAGCTTTTACTACAGTGTAGAAAGGAGTAAAAAGTTCTTCACTTTTCTTAAGAGCAAACAAGTGCCATTGACTTTCATTGTCTCATGCATTTTTTTCAACTCTTATTGAATCAAGGCCTGTATATATATATATATATATATATATATCATGATGTATATATATATATAACGTGTATGTATATATAAATATATCTATATATATATATATACTGACTGTGATCCCTACCCCTCGTCTTCACCCCTGTTCCTTTAGACTGTAAGCTCGCAAGGGCCGGGCTCTCTCCCCTATTGTATCTTGTACTCAGAATATCCACTGTCAAATCTGTAAAACTGCATTTGAAATAGTATATGTACCGTACGTTTCTACCCTGTCTGTAATTACTACTTTGTAAAGCGCTACGGAAGATGATGGCGCTATATAAATAAACAATAATAATAATAATATATATACACAGCCCAGGATTTTACCAGCACCTGGCCTGCCCATGACCGACCAGTGGCATCTCTGCTTCTTCCTGGCCAGTCAACCAGTGTGCTCCAGGCTAAATCATTTAGGGGAGGACATGGGCTGGGGTTCCTTGGGTGAGGGAGTAGAGTGGAAAAAATGGGGCATGCGGGCTGCGTCATGTGTTTTACGTTATGTTTTTAACAGTTGAGCTCCTTTGCAATTCTTCTATGGATAAAATCGAAATTGTCCGGATATATTTAAGAAAAACATTTAATACCCCGGTTCTCTGTGCTCCACTATATATATATATATATATATATATATATATATATATATATATATATATATCTATATAACGTGGTTGTTTTTAAAATCACTATTTTAATGACATCACTGTGTGCAGACCATACGAACCCCCCCCCAACACCCTTCTGCCATATGTGCAGGTATGTGTGTGTCCCAATATACACATGCTGCTCCCCCCCCCCCCCCCCCCGTTGCGGAAAGTGAGCAATCAGCAAATCGATCCCCAGATAAATAAATGATGGGATGAAGGAAGTCAAATCCTTCATAACTCAAAGCTCTGCCATCACAGAGTGACTCACATCCTACTTAGCTTCGCATAATAAAAATCAACTGCAAGTTAAACGGTGCTAGGCCCAGATCATAAATTATCCGACCTCCCCGGCCCTCCTCCCCCACTTACTAACTAACCCCAAATTCCTGATAGGGGCTCTGCTAATCTTTGTCATGGAGTTTAGGTTGAAGAAAGAGGTGATGGCAGATGAGCTCAAGATCCAGCCATGGGAATTGAGTAACAATCGCATACAGACCCGTACTAAATAGACTAACGCACTGCTATGCACTAAGCATTCTAATTATATATTTTTATCTAACTTACTTAAACTGGGCCATAAGTCATACCAGCAGTGACCCTGCAGACCCAAAAACTGTGTTGGCCCACCAGGAATTATTGCAGGTCACCTGATTATTCATCAGGCCAACCTGATGAAGTGGGAATTATGACTCACGGAACGCGTGGCTGCCGGTGAGACAGTGGGGAGACATTTTGGTGACTAATTTATTACGTTGACATGTCGTTTGTGATTCATCAAATCTTGGTTTACTTTAGAGTCATGTTGTTTTTTTCTATAAAGAGTGTACGCCCTCTTTGGGGCTAGAGGGAGACTAGGTTACTTAATGTCACTATTAATGTATTGGGTTATTTTGTTGATTTTGATTGTACACAGGGCTATTCACTTGTGTCATTTGTATTGTATTGCTCTTTATATTCACTTAGTTATATTTCTTCTAGAGCAGGGGTGCTCAATGTTTTGACCACATAAATGATCTGGAACTTGGCCGTGGGCCACAATGAACAGGTTCAGAATTGTTTCATTTAGAATAGCATAATAAAGATTTTCTTCAACAATTAGGGTACCCACAAACTCTACTCATATGTCCTTAAGCACTCCCCTACATTTATATGTAACAATCCCCACATGCTAGCAATACACAGGCTGACGGCTTACCATTCTAAATTTATAGCACTCCCAGCATAAGTTCCCAACACTCAACCCATCTAAACTCCCACCAGTATAGAAAAACAATTTTACCGAAATATTGTGATTTTACTCAGGGGTGGTGGTGTACAATCAATGTCACCACGTTCCTTCAACCCACCGCTGCCACCTCTATTTGCCAATGCACCCTTTTTATATCATGCTGTGTGCACCTATTCTTACTGTACTCCTATTTAACTACCCTTACACTACCGGTATTTACCCTTCCCACTTTCCTATCAGCAGGTCAGGGGCCACATCAGATAGATCTGAGGGCCACATGTGGCTCCCGGGACGCAGGTCGAGCACATGTGTCCTAGAGGATCCAGATCATAGGCAGGGTATTGACTGATTTTATTATGGATTTATATTATCTATTGTTTGCAGATAGTTTGATCTTCTCTCCTCCCATCTCCACCCCTGTGTGTGTTAGTGATTATTTTTGTGGCATTCATTTATGTTTATTGTTTTTAACATTGTTTAGTATTGGTTGTTCCTCCCTTGTTATCATTTTTTGGTCATATTTGGTGGTTTATGGTTTTGGCAACTTTATAAAGTACTTAGTTGGGTAGTGCAGGCAATTTGTCTAGTCCCTATGATCAGTCAGCCCCTGCATGTTGTTCAGGTAGGGTATAGCCAGCAATTCCAGGGCTGGCTGTTAGCCATCCCCGAATCAGGATGCCCAGCTGTGTGAAACCCCCCTGGGGCACTGGTAAGCACTGGTAAGCACCTTCTCTCTCTCATCCAATTAGAGGCATTTGTCCGCCCAGCTTTTCAGATAGGCTGGGGCAGGAGTGTGCACACTGCTGGGGATGTGGCAGCTCTCGCTCCTCATTGAAATCAATCAACGCCCTTTGCCAAAGAATGTAAACAAGGCAACGGGCTTTGATTCGATGAGCGTCTGCGCATGCACCTTTGGACCAAGCAGAGGTGAGTTCTACTGCGCAAACTGGGGCTGTGGGGGGGGGGGGGGGTTCACACATCAGGGCATGGAACAAAATCCTATTTTGTTCCGCTTTAGGGCAATTAAACAAATATGCAATTAAAAATAAACCTGGAGGAACTATTTAGTTGCCAAACAGACACCATACCACAGCAACTTTGGGACCACTTTCAGCATGTAAGTGATTGGCTGCCAGAGCATCCAAAATTGGGATGCCCTGCTGTATGAAACCCCCCCAGGTCACCCCATACACTTATCTTGTTTCCCGGCCCAACGCTGCATGCGCGAGCCGCAGCCACATCCACGCTATCCCTCTAGCAGGGCACAAGCCGGTGCCAGGCATTTGTGAATGCCCGGCGTTGGCACGCTCCCTGTTAGAGGGAAGCGGGGGATGGGGCCACCAGTGCGCTTGGAGCCGCTGACCTTATAAAAAGGCTTAGATGACGTGACATCAGTGGTTCCGAGCACGCTGATTGGACAAGAGGCTGCGCATGCACCGTAGGACCGGGAAGAGGTGAGTTAACGTTGGCGATCTGGGGGGTTTCACACAGTGGGGCACCCCCGCGGTTCCCCAGGGGAAACTGCCAAAATCCAGGATAGTCAAAATCCTGGGTTTTTTCCACTTTAAGAATTATACAGTTTTTTATTCTGTTTATGCAATTAGATGCAGCTAGACAACTAAAGACTGAAACAGCTGAGACAAGTGGTGCTTCCTTTCTGTGAATGATACCAAATGAGCACAAATATGATAAATAAGGAGGAACAACAACAACAATGGGGTTCCCCTGACCTCCTGGGCCCCGCTGCAGTTGTACCCCTGCACTCCACACAGCACCAGCATTTCATCATAGACAATAACTATAAACAAGATGCCACACATTCACCCCCTTCATCGCAAAGATGCGACGCTTTTTTCTTGGTCACTTTCCTGTGCCAGTGTGAGATAGAAATGATTTTCTCTCAGAGATAACACATTACATCTTTAGCACTTTCAGTCATTAAAGGAAATGTGTCAGGATAAAGATATATGGCAATTACACAACAGCATGGAAGGAAGTGAGGGGAAGGCCTACCTGCACTGTATGGGCCTGCCGAGACGAGGTAAACACAACACCAAATTCCAGGCCTATGCCCCCCCCCCCCCCCCCCTTTATGACTGCCTCCTTCTTATGTTGGAGGGTAATGGAGCCACCCAGGGGAGCGTGGGCAGCCTGACTAAAGAAGGGGACCTGGGTCCCGGTCTACAGGAACAACCTAACCTGCATCCTCCATCTGCAAGCCACGCATGACAGAAATACTCACCTTTTTCTAGTGGCGCTCTATCCAACAGAATACAGGAAACGGGGTACTCCTGTCCCTCTTCATACATGGCTCCAAAGTTCAAGGCTCATGGCCAGAGGGGGGTAGGTTGGTTAGGGTCCTTGAAGACCTTGACCATACCTGCTTCAGAGTTGCCAGGAGGTACAGTATTTTTTTATGTGCATATATAGCTTTTGTATGCTTGCATGAACGTTTAAACCTCTTCAGCGTAATTTAATAAAAGCCCAAATCCCTTAGAAAATGACTTACCAGCATCTAAAATTAATATATTTTATGTTTGTAGTCACTAACTAATTATTCTTTCCTCCACTGGGCTGCAACTCTGTTCAGCACTCTAGGATACGGGCGCCGCCATCTTGCCTCAGAAGCATCACATACTGAGGAAGGGGGGGGGGGGTGAAAAGTGCAGGGGGGCCGAGTTATAGCTGTGCTTTGTACAGACAGAGCAGAGCTTGGGTCAGGAAAAGGACAGCAATCCCAAAATGCAAAGCGGCACAGTCAGAAGATACTTGTCTGCAGGCAACCTGAGGCTCCATGGGCCGCCATTTTGGATGTTTAAAGGCTCAGAAAACGCAGTAGATGCAGGTAGGATGATTTTTAATGTGGGCAATCTGTATGTACAGGGTGCAAAGAAGACAATCACTCCAGTGGTATTCAATAAAGTGTATTCAAATAGTAATGAATGAAAGCGTGATGTGATAACATGCCACACATAATTCCAACATTTCGGGGGTACAAACCCCCTTCCTTAGGGAATGACTGACAAACCATTGTGTGTGGCATGTTATCACATCACGCCTTTCTATTTGAATACACTTTATTGAATACCACTGGAGTGCTGGTCTTCTCTGCTTTTTGGATTTAAAGTGGCGCCACCGCTGACCTGGCACCCACATATATTGGATGTAAGTGTGCACCAGCAACTTGGAATATTTGTATGTACAGGGTGAGGGAAACATATAAGATGTTTTTATTCAGGGTGAAGGTCTGGTTTAAAGAGGGACTATGGTCAGCCTGGGTCGCTCTGCCCCACTGCTGCAAATTTAAGAGGGACTATGATCATTTTTGACCATAGTTCCTCTTTAACCTATCCGCGCAGTGAGACTAACACAAGCAGTGATCGCACACGTGCACAGAAAGGTGGACTTCTCAACCTATGGCACCCAACAAGCAGTTTGGGGGATTAGGTACCAATATCACTTCAATCATGTCCTGGCTGAGAATCGGACCTGCAATCCTCCAGTTACAAGATTGGTACCTTAACCACCAGGTTATGACTGCCCCTTACCCAGGGGTTAAAACTGAGCCTCTGGCCCCAGGGCAACCAGGCTTACATCAAAATCCAGACAGACCATAAAGGACAATTATATGTGATGGCTGGGGCCTTAGTTTGAACTGGACCTCTGTCCCCAAGGCAGCCAGGCTTATTATTCAACCTATAAAGGAAACTGAAAACCAGACCAGGGGCCCAGCCATCACATTATAGGCTATGAGGGGCCTAGACACAATATAAGCTCTATAGAGCCTAGTCCCCTTTCTAAACTATGGAGGTTACTTAAGAAAGGATAGCGCCAGGTAGTGCCTTGTAGCGGCAGGCAACATCTGGTGAGCGACTCTAACAGCGCCATGTAGCGTCCGATGTATTATTACAGGCGGCTCAGTGTATAGCGCCGGTGCTCTAGCTTCCAGAGCGTCAGGTATTATCTTTCACTCAGCGTCGCTCTCCCATACGTTCATACGTTTCAATGGCCGTTTTAAACAGCGTGTTTAAACAGCGTATTTGCCTTTTTGGGGGCTCAAATCATTGTGTGACCTCTCCTGGCTGCAAACAAACACTTTTAGAAACTTTTTTGACTTTATATTTTTATGCAGAATTGTCATTACAGGTCTGGCACTAAAGTGTTAAAACAATGTAATTCCATGTGGTTTTGCTTTATTACAGGTGGATATGTGTTCAAAAACTGACTAAAATCACACAGCATCTGGCGCTCTATGCTACAGTGCCCAGATTTAGAGCGCCGACACTGTGTGTTTGTCCGTTTTTGATAAGTATGATGTGGAGCGCTGAGAGTCGGTTGCACTGAGCTGGCTCTACCTTTTGTTCACTGTACTGGTGTTAGAGTGCCCAACATACATCACATTCATCAATGCCAGCCAGGTTACTACAGCGTCTGAGGCGCTCTGTTACATCGCTCTAAGTGCCACTATATGGATGCTCATCTGCTAATACCTGGCGTTAGTAATGAATCAGCCTTCACATGTTATGGGGGGCCCAGACACAACATAGGCTGTATAGACTGGCTATATAGCTTGACTTGGACCTCTGTCCCTAAGGCAGCCAGGCTTATTATTCAAGCTATAAAGGAAACTGAAAACCAGACCAGGGGCCCAGCCATCACATTATAGGCCAGCGGTTCTCAACCTGTGGGTCGGGACCCCGGAGGGGGTCGAACGACCAAAACACAGGGGTCGCCTAAAGCCATCGGAAAATACATATTTCCGATGGCTTTAGCCGCTGAGAAGTCGCGCTACCGTCTGCAGCAGCGCTATTCAGCTGGAACACACGCCGTTATGGATGTGCATTCCAAACTGAATGCCTGCGCGCATGCGCAGACGTGATTGCATCATACGTCCGGGGCCTAAGGGGCGGAGGGGACACTCCACAGTCCATAGCAGCGCATTACGTGTGTCCGGCGCTTGCTGACATCATCAGTGAGAGGACGCAGCAAGCGCCGGAGGACAGAAGCCTAGGAGGTGGAGAGGCAAGAGAGCCTGCGAGACAGCCTGCTGGTGTAATAAAGGTTAATGTAATAACAGTACCATACAAACACCATACACACAATACTGTGTAAGTGTAAGGTGCTTTGTGTGTAATCATTACACAGTACACAAAGCAGCTTACACTTACACAAAGCACCAAACATTTACACAGTGTGAACTACATCGGTCTTATACTATAAGAGACCACTATAAGATGTAGTTCACACTGTTCCCCAATGTATAATTATCTCCCATATCTCCCACTATTTTCCCATATTCTGAATGAGGAATCTGCTGAAATCAGCAATTTTCGGCATTGAATCCGCCTCCTATTGATTTCATTGTGAGTGCGGCGGATTTTATGGAAGAGGGCTCCCGAGAATCTCGAGTTACCACACAATCCGCCGCAGCCTCCTATTAATTTCAATAAGAGGCGGAGAAATGACAGTTTCCGACACATGCTATGCCATGGTGAAATTATATTTATTGGAATTAGTAATAAATATTTCTCAACATATAATAAAATATAGTTTTTGTGATTAATCACTATGTTTAAATTATGTTTGATTTGTAGCAATGAGAATACATAATGCATATCAGGTATTTACATTCCGAATCATAACTGTAGCAAAATTAGGCCCTTATTTAACAAGGGATAGCGACAGGTAGCGACTGGTGAGCGGCCGGTAATGACGGGCCCCGCCACGAGATCGCCGGCTCCCCATCACAATCACACATTTATCAAGCCAATCCTGCTTAGCGACTGAGATAGCGCCAGATAGCCACTCATTCATCATTATTCCAGCCTCAGCCCACAGCGCCAGCGTCCGACCTTGAACAGCGACAGGTATGACCTCTCGCTACCTGGCGCTCTCCAATGCATTTCAATGGAACAATCTTTAAATATTCATAATTAATTGTTATTCATTTTAATTTATTAATTTTTTTTTAATTTATTAATTTTTTTTTTTTTAAATGTGAAAAATTCTGTGACCACTTCTGCCATTTTAAATAATTTTTTTAAGGTGAAAAAAATAAAAAAAAAATGTACAGAATTGATATTACAGGTCTGATATTAATGTATTCATATTACTAAATTATTTTAAAAACTTGTTTTTTTTGGTTTCCAAAAATATGGTTGTTTGGGGGTTAAAAAACTACTTTTAACCCATCGTCGCCAGCGCTCTGGGGTTTAAATATGCATTTTACAGCGCGAGAATTTTTGGAAACTGAAAACCAGACCAGGGGCCCAGCCATCACATTATAGGCTATGAGGGGCCTAGACATAATACAAGCGAGGGGCCTAGACACAACACAAGCGACTACTAGCGGGCGCTCTGAAAATGCCGCTACAGTCGCTCAACTGTCGCTACCTGCCGCTGTTAATGAATCGGCCTCCCCGTTTTGAAGTAGTCACCAAAATTATTTTTGGTTTGGGGTCACCGCAACATGAGGAACTGTATTGCGGGGTCACGGCATTAGAAAGGTTGAGAACCACTGTTATATAGGCTATGAGGGGCCTAGACATAATATAAGCTCTACAGAGTCTAGTCCCCTTTCTAACCTATATGTGATGACTTGGGCCCTTATTTAACAAGGGATAGCGGCAGGTAGCGAATGGTGAGCGAACGGTAATGACGGTCACCGCCACGAGAACGCCGGCTCCCCACCGCAATCACACATTTATCAAGCCGATCCTGCTTAGCGACTGACAGAGCGCCAGATACCGAATCATTCATCATTATTCCAGCCTCACCCCACAGCACCAGCGAGCGACCTTGAACAGCGACAGGTATGACCTCTCGCTACCTGGCGCTCTCCAATGCATTTCAATGGAACAATCTTTAAATATTCGTAATTAATTGCTAATAATGTTTTTTTTTTTTTTTTTTTTTAAATGGCAAAAATTCTGTGACCACTTCTGCAATGTTAGATATTTTTTTTAAGGTAGAATTGCAGAATTGATATTACAGGTCTGATATTAAGGTATTCATATTACAAAATGTTTGTAAAAACATGTTTTTTTTATTTACCAAAAATATGGTTGTTTGGGGGTTAAAAAACTACTTTTAACCCATCGCCGCCAGCGCACTGGGGTTTAAACAAGCATTTCACAGCGCGAGAATTTTTGGAGCGTGATTTGTTAATGAATATGGTGGGAGCCGGTCGCTCTGACCAGTCGCTATCATGCGCTCCCATACAGCGCCGAACCTGTCAAACAGCGACTCCTAACCCCGTATTCAACATTACCGCACACCGACTGAGTCGCTGTCAACAGCCGAACAACGGCCAAGCACAGTGAATACTAGCGTGCGCTGTGAAAATAACGCTACTGGCGCTAATCTGTCGCTACCTGGCGCTATTAATGAATCGGCCTCTTGGCCCCTGGTTTGAATTGGGCCCCAAGGCGAACCGGCCTGGCGGGGGGGGGGGGGGGCGTTGCAGACACCTTCATTTATCATCAATGCTTGGGACAAGCAATGAGCATTTGACGGTCAATAAGATATACCCATCTATTATCAAAGAATAATGTTACAACGTATTGGCACCCAATAATCCTAGGGCTGTAAAAAAATAATTAAGTAACAAAACACGTGAAAGAAAAAAAAAAGAGTCTGAAAGGCTGCGCATCAGCAGGAAAGCGAGGAAGGTGAGGAAAAAGAAGTGGCTGGGGGTGGGTGGGGGTGCAGAGGGTCTTTCTGTATTCATTAAACAGCCTCCTTAGCTTATCTGGAGCCAGAGGCTTGTCATCAGGACAGCACAATGTGTGAGGCTGAGGAGGCAGCAATGTGCGCCACACTGATTACACTATCAGCAGGGCCCAGATGGAGGCGAGCCAGCGGTGAGATTGGAGAAGAGAGAGCAGAGGAAGGTGTGTGACGGGAGGGGGGAGCATACTGCCAAAGATTTCACTAACTGAAAATAATAAAGAACACAAGCACAAGTACTGACTAGAGGGAGCCAGCCCAACAGCCTAAAAGAGACCCTCCATCCTATAACCGATGTTACTATCGCCATCATTATTACTGCTTGCATTATTATTAGTGCTAATAACAAAACACTAATACACTCATTTATGTTCATAAAGAACAAGATGGAAATTCATCGAGGTATGCATTTGGAATACAATTTAAATGATAGGCATACAATAGATGCTTTACAGAAAGGCAGCAGCAAAGGCAAAAAGGAAGGAGAGAGAGGGGGGGGAGAGAGAAAGAGAGATAGAAAGAGAGAAACAGGTGGTGAAATGAAATAACGCACAGGGAAAAAAAAGGAAGGAAAGGAGATCAAAAACGAAAAGCAGGAGACGAAGACAGACAGGAAAATAGCAACAGCAAGATGGAGAAAAAGACACACAGGCAGATAGATAGAGGGAATAAAAGAAGAAGGAGAGATAGACCAAAAAGAAATAGGTGATGAGAAAAAAGGAATAAAACACAGAAAAAACTAAAGGAAACCGGGAGAAAGAGAGATAGAAAGAGAGAAACAGGTGGTGAAATGAAATAATGCACAGGGAAAAAAAGGAAGGATAGGTGATCAAAAACGAAAAGCAGGAGAAGAAGACAGACAGGAAAATAGCAACAGCAAGATGGAGAAAAAGACACACAGGCAGATAGATAGAGGGAATAAAAGAGGAAGGAGAGATAGACCAAAAAGAAATAGGTGATGAGAAAAAAGGAATAAAACACAGAAAAAACTAAAGGAAACCGGGAGAAAGAGAGATAGAAAGAGAGAAACAGGTGGTGAAATGAAATAATGCACAGGGAAAAAAAAGGAAGGAAAGGAGATCAAAAACGAAAAGCAGACAGGAAAATAGCAACAGCAAGAGGGAGAAAAAGACACACAGGCAGATAGATAGAGGGAATAAAAGAGGAAGGAGAGATAGACCAAAAAGAAATAGGTGATGAGAAAAAAGGAATACAACACAGAAAAAACAAAAGGAAACCGGGAGCAGGAAGAAGAGACAGATTAAAAGGGTGTAAAAAACACAGAGAGATAAAAAAGGAACAAATATGAAGAGGTATGGGAAATGAGGGGGTGAGGAGAGAGAAAAAGAAAGATAGACCAAGAAGAAACAGATGGTGAACAATGAAAAAAGACACAGAAAGAGAAGGAGAGTAAAAAGGATGGGCAGGCGAGACAGAAAAAAGGAAAACAGGGCAAGAGGTATAGGAAATGAAAGAGGAAGGAGATGGAAAGAAAGGCATGGAGAGAAGAATGCAGGTCAATAGTTGAGCAAAAGAACGAGAGAAAGAGAGAGAGAAATGTGGGGTATAGAGGCCGAATGAGAAAGCAAAGAAAACAGGGACCCAGAGAAATCAGAAAGTAATGGTGAACAAGACAAAAAGCAGGAAGAAGAGACTGATGACTGATGAAGAGAGAAGAGAGATAGAGAAAAGGTACACAGGTAGAGGGGGTATAGTGAATGAAAGGGGACCATGACAGGGAGAGAGAGAGGCAAACAGAGAAGTATGGAAGTGGAAAGATCACAAAGAAAAAATGGAGGAAGCGACATAAGAACTACGAACAAGCAAGAGAAAGAGTCATGTATGAAAAAAAAAGAGAGGGGTGGAATTAAGGGATAAAGATAGATAAACTAGAAGATTATACATGAGAAAGTTAACAAATGTAACAAAACAGGGAGAATTAGAAGAAGAATAGAGATGAATATTGAAAAGGGGAAATAGAGGACAGAAAAGAAAAGAATGAAAATAGGGTGAAAAAGGGGTGCTATGGAGCAAGAAAATAAAAGAGGAATAGAGATGATGAAAGGAAATAGAGAAATACAGAATAGAAGAGGGTAAAATAGAACAAATGGGGATGAACAAAAGAAAGTGAGATAAAAAAAGGTTAAAGTCAAAATAGGCAGTGTGAAAAAATGAAAGAAAAAAGCTGTGAAACAAAGGAAGATGTGTGTCAAGATGTATGTGAAAGGGGAGAGAGAGAGGAAGATGGGTATGGCAGTAGAAGGAAAGGAGTGTGACAAAGAGGGAAAAGATAAAGGGAGGCTGAGAGAGTTACAGAGCTAAAAAGAGGGAGCACAGAGCAAAAAATGGGGCAGGGAGAAGAAGTGAGAACAAGCAGTAAGAAATAGAGAAATGGGGCAGAAAGAAAAGAAGGAGAATAAAAAAGAAGAGCTCTGCAGAGAGAAAAAGAAGAATAGAGGGAGTTAAAGAAGAGAGAATGACAGAAAGGAGGGAATACAAGAAAGCAAATGAGGAAAAACACAAGAAAGTGAGGGAAGGAAGGAAGGTTACAGAGGTTAAAACAGGACAATAGATGGTGTGGAAACAGTAAAAAATAAGGGACGTGAGAGAAAAGAATCTATGGGTCGATGTGTGTGGAAAAGAGAGAAAACAAGAGAAAGTGAGGGATGGGGCATGGGGGTATATAAATAGAGAGCAAGAAGGAAACAAGGGGTGTGAAAAAATAAAAGGAAGACACACAAGAGTCAATAAAAAGACACAAAGAGAGGTATCTGGAATAAAAGAAGAGGTGACACAATATAATAGGTAGAAAGAGAGTATGAAGAAAAAGGTGGAAGTGTCAGAGTAATTGATAATAAAGCAGAGGGAAGAAGCAGATCAAGAGGAGGGGGAAAGCGAGAGAGAAAGGGAAATAGGGAGCGATAAAATGAGGAGTGTGAATGAGGAAGAAAGAAAGTGAAAGCACGCATTTACCCTATTTTTTTACAGGTTCAGACTGGCCCACAGGGTTCCCAGGGAATCCCCTGATGGGCCCCTGAACTTGGGGGACCCTTAGAGGGTCTTTACCCCTGAACCCTGAACTATGTTAAGCTTCTTTGTATCCAGTGCTGGCAATCGCTTTTACACTCTATAGAGAGAAATGATTTATTACATGGCTGGCATGGCAATATCAATGTCGCAATCACACAAGGAAATTAATAAGAACTAAAAGTCCCCTAATTACCCCTGTGCCCAGCACCGATGGGGGTAACAGACCTGGTGGTGGGGATAGGAAGTGATAATGGGGCAGGGGGTAATAATGTGAGAAATAGCACATCTCACCATCCGAGGAGAGGACAGGAGCAGAGGAGGGCAGGAGGCTTCATTTGGAATGCTTATCTTAATGATGCTGATAATTACAGTAAACAGATGTCAGTGGTGACCTCTCCTCCAGGGAGGGGTTGGGGGGGGGGGGGGGTGCTGTTCATTGTCTTCTGAAATCCTGCGGCCACCAATCTGCTGGCATCCCCCCAATACAGACTTAAGAATGGCTGGCATTACTATTCT